>PNEQ01097269.1:23420-49748 GCA_003012365.1 Medauroidea extradentata | reverse complement strand
TACATACTACAATATATACATTACAAAAAGCATAGGCCTTACATTACTAAAATCACAACAAATTTGAATAATGTTAACATCACATATTTACAATACATAGTTTATGTATTATCGCCCAATTTTTGGGACAAACACTCCTATTTGTCAACCACAATCACAAAAGGATAGATTGGAATCTATTTAATTATCTCTGCATCTAGAAACTCATTTACATTGTAAAAACACTGGTTAATTAGATATAATTTTATCTTGTGTCAGAATACATTTTGAGATGGAATATTTTTTAAATATGTGGGGAGTTTGTTAAAAAAACTTTATTGCAGAGTGTAGAGGCCCGTTTTCCATTTTAGTCGAATTATGTTGGGGTATGTGAAAATTTTCTTTATTTCTTGTGTGATATGAGTGAACATTTGAATTTCTTTGATTACTTTGCAGATTTGCATAGGCATAAATGAGTATTTCATAAATGTACAAACATGGGAGTGTTAAAAGCTCTAAATTTTTAAACAAAGGTTTACATGATGTTCTAGAGTTCTTACTCTTAGTCATAATTCTTACTATTCTCTTTTGTAATATAAAAATTCTTTTGGATTCTGTAGACCTGCCCCAGAAAATTATTCCAAATCTCAAGTGAGATTCCACGTAGCCATGGTAAATTATTTTTAAAGCTTGAAGGCTAATACATTTAGATATAATTTTCATGGAAAAACACATGGTACTGATTTTATTTGAAAGATTATTTATATGGGGTTTCCAACCTAAATGTGAACTCCTAGGAGCTTTATTTCATTTGTCCTAGTCAGGATTTCATTTTCAATTGAGATAATTGGGGGTGTAGGGTGTAGGGTGAAAATATATCCATTTTGTTTTGGAACTATATAGAAATAAAGTGGAATGTGTTTTCTATTATATTACTCCATGTCTATTTAACCAGTTGAGATATCAAAGTAACATTTGTTTCAGAATGATACTTACGTAAATACCCAAAATACTATTTTACAATATTTTTAAAAGTCAACCCTAAAGAAGTAAAAAGCAGGTAAAATGTATTTTCAATTCATAATCAATATACTGATTGAGCCAATTGAAATTTTAGGTAATGGTGAGATTTTTTTTTAAGATTGACGCTTAACTTAAATATCTGAAAATATATTTCACAAATTTGCGAAATTCAACACCTAAGGAGCTGAAATACTATTGAAGAGTGTTTTTAAATTATTTGTCTACATATATTGAACCCAGCTGGCTATCATGTTTTTCAAGTGTTATTTTTAAATTCAGTCTCTTAGGAAGTGAGAAGATGTGAAGTACATTTTACATAAATCCTCAATATCTTTAAAACTCGTCAAGATAAACAGTTTATTCTCGCTTCAGAATAGTGATTACTTAAATAGCAGCAAAATTGTTTAATAATTATTTTTAATTCGAACTCCCAGAATACTGTACAGCGGTGATATATTTTTTTCAATGAACTGTCAGTTTAGCTTTGACTCAACACATTACTATCATGATTTTCACTTCAATTGGATACTTAATATGAAATTAAAATTTTCCAAAATTCTACCCCTAAAGCGTTGAAAAGGCACAACATTTGTTTTCAATCAGCTAATGATATCTACCCAACCAGCAGAGATATTAAGGTGTTGGTTTTTATCAGAATGATGCTTATGTAAATATCTCAAAAAAAAAAATTTGGAAATTTTGTTTACTGCGTAAGATAACTTAATTTTTAGGGGGACAAATTTGTTTGCAAACTTTCAAGGTAGGCTATACGAAAAGCAAGTAAAATTATGACTGGCAAGAAATAATTTATACTGTTGTCTGAAAGTCTACTGAGATGTGTTGTACAACCTTTACGAACCTAGGAAATAAATATTTTACTTGTTTTCTATGGTATTCATTTTATTTGTCTATGGTTGGAAGGTTCAGGGTTGAATTCAGTGTAAGGCTGTGCAAACGTGCATTATGACACTGCAAGGCTGATGAAATAAGTGTAATTTGTATAATGTCATTACCAAGAGTAAAAATGGTTTATGCAGTCCACTACCCGTTGAAAGTTCCTTGACAGCATTAGCCCACATATCATAGTACCTCACAAAATCAACCTAAAAATTGGGATACCAGTTACGTTTCTGTAAAACCTTCATCCCCTAAAACTCCCTAATGGCACTAAATTTCAAGTGAAGTTTTGAAATAAAAAATGTAATTGACAGCACAGTCACCAATGGGTTATTCTGTGGGGAAATCAGTTTTCATAACATGTAAACTATATATTTCATTTGATAACCTTCTTACATTTATGAGACTGTAATTACTCCTTCAGGTCAACTTTACTGTGACTATAAATATAAGGTCCAGGGGAAGTCACTGTTGGTGGTAGGGACAGACTTAAGACTGCTTTTCATGTGGGCAGCTATAGCTACTGTCTTGTGTGCCATCTACTAGTCCCTGGCGGGTATGCATTTTTTGTACGTTTATATATACATAATAGGCTACGGCGAGGCTGATAGCATTTTGACACACAAACTAACCACAGTAATGTCTTAAGTTATTGTGTTACTGTAGAATACATTATATTTAGGACAAAAAATGCATACACGCCAAGGATTTACAGCTGACGCTCTGGAAAGTACTCGGCCAGCTGCCCAGTTAGCTCAACTAGCAATTTCGTTATTCAAACACTTCAATGCTGATCTACAAATCTAGTGTACGAGGTTCTTCAACTAAAGTAAATATAATCTGTTACAAGTAATACATGCAACCAAAGCCACGAGTGAACTACTAAAAAGGATTTTATTGTTCTTAAAGAAGAAAACCACTTACTGTATCGCAAACTTTCTTCAACTGTGGTTCAACAATCAGTTAGTTAGCTCCTTTAAGACTATGAGCTAGAACATAGGTGTGATAATTATTAGTAAAATTAACATGCATTTATAAGTAGAGTATTATAAAATAGTTAGCCTATGATTAAAGCTTCTCCCAGATTGACAAGGTATGGTAAATTTTAACAATATTGTAAAGATGGTAGGTATACCATTAACTTACACCACCGCTAACTTATATCAAAACATATTTAATTGATTCAATCCATCTTTAAACCTTTAAACATCAGAAAACTTTTCCACAGACCACAACCAAACATTATTGTCATCAGCTTGGTTTCAAATGTCTACAGTGGCCTAGTGAGTAGTCCGACCAATCACCTTCCATCAAGGCCATGTACGGGTTTGGTCCCCAGTGAGGCTTGTCCCAGATTTTTTGCATGTGGGAAACCTGGCGGACTTTGCAGTTGGCCGGTGGGTTTTCTCAGGGTACTCCCATTTCCCCCAACCTTGCATTCCATCGCAGCTCCATTTATAGGATCTTGTTTTGTGACATTCCTCATTCATCTCTAGTCCTCCAGGTTTGGGGTTGGCGATGGGCTGCCACCTCATCCCGTAATTAAAATCATGGTTGAAATGGTGCAAGGAGAATTCCTGTAGTGGCATGCGCTGTTCCCTGGGCCTTGTTATTTTTAATTATATTTAATAAAAACATTTTAATATGAGTTCTTGATTTTTTCTGTGTGTTTCTAACCCACATTTATCCAGCCCTTCTCACTATGTTATTTTGATGCAATGCCTTTTAGGTACAAATTGGCAGGTTTTAAAAGCCTAAAGTACAGCGTCTCGAGATTTAATTTAATGAGTAACCTTCTAGTCTCAGTAATTACCATGGATGACATAGTTGCTCACAGGTCATTGGACCCTGACACTGAGCCAGTGAGTGATTTGCTGTACTGTGATGTGCCCATCTGCAGTGACTGTACAAACCAAACTTTTCTGATGGCATCTCTTGCATTTTACCTTAAGGGTTATGAAAAAGTAATATGTCGAGCGAACAACAGTAAAACTCAATCGTAGATTAAATTTTAACTACTCATCATAATTTGATGGGACATTTTTGCAGAGTAGATATATTGTCAGCTGATGTCTATTAATAAGCACTATGCTGTAATATGCTTTGCTTTTGAGTAAGAAATTAAAACAGGTTTTTAGAAAAATAAGGGCTCAAAACCACAAAATCCAAAAAATTGGAAAATGCCTACAGTATAATAATATCCAGGTATTATCTAAAATAACCGAAATTTAAAAATACTCACATTTTGATTTGAAAATAATTGTCACATCCGTAAAGTCTGACGACACAATGATATAGGTCATTTGAGGATAAAGTGAGCACTAAAGATTTAACTTTTGAAAAAAATCACTAGCCGTTACTGCATAAGTCACCAATAACAAAAGTTACTTTACCGCTTGTATGGTTGGTAGCAATTCATCGCAAATAGTTCCGTGTATTTTCCTATTTGAATACAACATTAGTGAAAGAACATCAGATGAAATTGACCTCTCTGTATTTAATGTATTTCAAAATATTTATTTATGATCTTATTAGACTCAACTGGCGCCAGAAGAATGTGACGCTATCACCGACCTCAGGTCATCTTGCTCGTTACAGCTAGCTCCGCATTTCCAACAGTTCAAAATTTCACCAACAGGTTGCATTAGAGTTAGGTTCTCGCCGTTTTTTCGCCGCTCTGCCAAGTTGCATCATTTGCAAGTGTTTGTCTGTTGTGTGTATATACACATTCAAAAGTATTGGAATTTACTATGAATATCATTGCCAAATGATGTGAAACCATCTGTATTCTGTAAATTATGTTTTACGTTTGCAAGCCTAGAAACGACGTACTTTTTATGCCACATATTAAGAAAATATATTATTTATTGTTTCTGAAGTGCGCCGCCGTTGTTCGTGGCAGTAGAACTGAATGAAACTTGAATTCTTGAATTGCGTGTGTCATGTCTGTTTTTAGTGGCGGTTTTGAGTTACAAATTCAAATGAAATATGCCAGCACATACGAGATTCGTAACAGCAATAGTGTGTGTCGTATAAATTAGTCGGACAGAAATCAGTACTATTTAAACCATTAACTCGCAGGTATTTATAACTAAGATTACGTTTTATTATATCTTATATTCAGCCCCAGTGTATTTAATGAGTAGATATTGTAGTAAAAATTTATCGGAGCAGTTTAATGTAGTTGAAAAACATTGCACGACCCTATGTAAATAAAAGCACGTGACAATATTTATGTTTACATTTGGCGGAAAGATATAAACTGATAGAAAATAGAATTTAATCAGGGCTTTTTTGAGTGTTCACTTTATTCTGAATCACCTATACCAACGGCATTCAAAGAAAATATCCCAGCTAACAAAAAAAAAAGTCGCTTGATATCTATGTTGATCACAAAGTTATTACCAGCAGTAATGACATTTAAGCAAAAGACGATGCAGACACCTTGACTGTAAACACTGCCTTGTCCTTGGCTCCATATTTATGAGACGGTGGTTGTAGTCGGAGAGAATTAACCTCTTGGAGATTTTAATAGGTAGGCCTATCTGTTAGTTTGAAAAGGTCATCTTTTTGAAGCCAGGGAAGGGCAATATTTTTCCAGCTTCATTTTCCCTTATAGATGCTGTAAATCCCAATAACTGCAGAGAACATTCCCTTCTTTCATGCAATGAGCAGTTGCACATCAGCACTCTTCAACTAAGGAAAAATTAAGTTTGTCAAGACTCTTGTCAAGATTCGTAACTCTGCTGACATTGTTAAAGTATTCACGAACTGTAACACTACTCAGAAAATTGTTGCTGTTATTGGGGAATGTTTTCTGGTTTCACTATATGGCTATAATGGAACACTTGAACATTTTCTGAAACATCTGAGATTTATTTCTTGTAAGAAAAAATTCTTCCGGTTCAGTTCTAACAATGCTATCAACCACCATCTGCAGCTGCAGCAAAGCAGCATTTGTAAAGAGTATACCATTAGATTCAACAACGACTAGGGGTTAAAAAAAAATGTGAATGAGTAAAAATGGAATATAACTGATCTCAAGTGTGTTACAACCCTGTTACCCCCAGCTGCCCCTGCTTTGTTGAAGCTGGTGTCCAGCAGGTGCACAAAAAACTGACAAAGAAATTATGGGTGCAGAAAGGCACAGCTTTGTTGTTCCAACATGTGCCGAAACTGCAAGGGGAGCTGCAACAGCATCGAAGTGGTCTGTGAAGACATGCTCTACAACTTAGACAAGGGAACCGAGATGGAATTTAACATTTCTACTCTACATTACCTATTTGAAATAGAACAAGCCATACCAGAAGATAACAAATATTACTGAATATTAAAAAACCATGTCATAATATTATTGGTAATAATAAAACCTCTCAATAATTCTATACCAGTAAATATTTTTTTCTTTGATGTAGATGTCAAAAAACAGCCAGGATCTTAAAATAAAAAGGATGCATACCGATAAGTAAGGTCTGATCCTATTTACCTTGTTTTTATTTTAGTGCCACTATCATTTAAATTTTATATAATCATATTATTATTATTACATTTCTTACATTGATGTTACGCCTATATGTCCTACCCATGCAATTTCTTTATTCTGTAAAATTTTCTTGATAGTAAAATATAATTACATAATCACTAAGCAGTCATCATATTTATTAATAAGTTGCCTTAACACATTTAATGTACGGCAGGTTTAGGAAACCTAAGTGAGAGTTAACTTAGTTGGGGAAGATAAATGAAGGGCCTTCCGAACGGTAACACTGCTTGATTCAATGCACAATAGCTGCAAAACTGTTGATCGAATAAGAAATCCTACGAAAAGTGTGATCATCAAATACTGTTTGTATATTTTATAATCTATAGATATTATTATATGCTTAACATTTACGAAGACTGGATACTTTTTGTGTTACGTCAACATTCAATGCCATAATTCCCACTTTTGAGTGTTTTTGTCTTTCATTGCCCATTTTGTTTTCACTCTCTGCAGCTGAGCCGCTGATCTGAGAAAAAAGAATCAAGGAAATGAAATGTAGGAAATTGTATCTCCTTCAATTTTGTGTACGATTAAGTAACTTCTATGTTAAATGCATAGCGTTCTATTTATTTTGGTAAAAAAAAAAAAAACAACATAAAAATGTCTAGTTTTAACAGGTTTTTCGTGAAAAAAAAACATATTTCTCAAAAAAAATTGTTAGCAATTCTTAAATTCGTATCCAGCGACCCAAAAAACATAAGGATACTAAACATCAAAATTCCACCAAAACTTTCCTCTCATTTTCTCCTAATGCCTGGACTGTGTGTGTTTTTGCACAATACTGTGAGTTAGGCCTACTAAAAGTCATTGAGTCATATTGTCGCTTTGTCCAAATCCAACACTATGAATCAAAAAACTGCCTAAAATGAATGTTTAAGCCAAGAACATGAGTCATATCCCCATTACATGTTCTTAACTAAATGCAACCTATGTCAACTTAAGTTAGATAACTAACACAGTTATTAATTTACTGACATTAATACCAACAACCAGGTACTGTTCTATGTGAACAAACCTTGAAGGAGTTTTTGTTAATTGTGGAGATTACATAAATTTGGTAGTACATTTAAAGTAAAATTCAATCAGAATTAAACCCGCAAGGGACGAATGAATATTGATTGAAACATTATTATCACAAACTTACCTGGACTAAACAGAAGTAATAAGCGTAACTTAAGTGTGAGTGGTTTAAAAACCAACTGTACTGAATAGAATGAAGATGAAGCTGCCATTAGGTAGCCTATATTGAATAATTTATTTGGTTATAAAAGATGTTTGAATCGCCTTGAGCTTGCCATTTGAAGAAGATTTAGTTCTAGGTAGGCTAATAGAATTGTGGTAGTAATTATTTACAAAAGAAATATATAAATGTACTGGAGAATGATTCAACCTAAAATGTAGCCTAGGCCTATAGTAAAAAATCACTTTTTTTTAATGGAAGTTAATTTGATTCCGTAATTCACTGTTTGGCCAAGAAATATTTCTACACAATATTCAATCTGCATTCACTACCGGTACATACACGATGTTCACATGTTCATCCTGTCCACGTTCACTTTTAGTTTGCTTTATTTATTTATTTACAAGCATCACACATACCACAATACATATTGAGAGTGATTTGTCCAGAGAGAAACATTTTCATTAAGAAATACACCTAAAAACAGATAAACTAAGTCATATTACAATAACCACAAAACACATACAAACCTAACAACATGTTTCAATTATATAATTTCATTTGTTTAAATACTAATTTATTGAGTAGAAAGTTTCTTTTATCAAATAATCCTTCAGGTTCTATTTAAATTTTTTGTTGTTAATCAGACTTTTTAAACTTGTTGGTAATTTATTTATTAGTGTAGTACCAGCATAATCCGGACTTAATGAGTATTTTTGGGTTCTCTGTGATACAACGTGTATTTCACTAGCCTGTCTAGTGTCTCCATGTTAACTTCAGCCTGAGTTACGGTGGCCACCTACCCAGGCCACCAAGCATGTGCAGATCTTGGAATGTTAACTTAGAAGTATATTTTAAAACTGCTGTATGTACGTGATAGCTTTCTCGTTATATATGAATAGCAACAATATAACATTAACTTAACAGTGTAAGTTTCACACAGGCAGTCACCTTAAAGTCCAGAAACTTTAAATGTATTAGTCTAACTTACATGGCAGCAGAAGACTGTCTCAAATGATGGTAAACGTAACATGTTGCTGAATAAAGAAGATTACTATAACTAACCATTCGCTATCTGTCAGTAAGTCACTGATAAACTTAATATAAGTAGGCTACCCGACCGACTATCCATTATTCAACATTCTTGACAACATAACCTTTACCATGCATGCAAAACAAATACATTTGCAACAAATAAGAAGTTATAAACTAACACTGTCAACTTTAAATGTTACGTAAGTTAACTTACTACCGGCACATGGCCAGTTAAGGTATATTTTAGTTAACACGTACCTTTCTTCTGTCGTAGTTCTGCAACCTCTCATCGGCTAAATATTTGTTGTACAGAGTCCTGGCAAGCGTTCCGTGTGGCCGGTAAATATTTCTATACTCATCGTTTTGTCGAACATACGATTCTACACTTTGTTGGTTATAACCTTCATTTTCACAGTACATTACATCAATGTTTTCTTCGTTTTCTGATGCATTTTGATTATCCATTGCACGTATCAGTTCGGTTTTAAATATAAATACTAATAAAATAAAGAATGTCTTCATAAAAATTTATACAATCACGTTTCTATCTTATTAATGCTTCAGACTAACTTATATACATACAATAACAATTTCTACGTAAATAAATTACTACATAGATTTCACTTCAGATTGTACAAAAATATTATCAGCAGTATATTGATACAATCTGTGTGATAAAAACTACAAAGAAATATCTACTTGCCCGAAAATAAAAAAAAAGTATCTAACTATAGGTTTGTATACAAGATAGAACACAGAAGGCAGCCATGTTTGTTCAGTGCTGCGCTCTTTCTCAGAGACGAAATGAAAACAGATAAGCATCGTTTCAAGCCGCAACTGTTGCGTTCAACGGCAAACGGCACTGATCATACTTTGATTTTTGACATCAAGAAAACGTAGGAGTTGTTACTTCATTCTAATAAAAAATTATTTCTAGGCGCCAATAATAAAGTAGCTAACATACCTAATAAAATATGAAACCGTATTTATTTTTATTTATTTATTTTTCTTCACTCCATAGACACCTACAAATTGTTGGTAACAATCGGTGTGTGGAGTACGTCAAACATACAGTTGATAAGATTAATTTTAACTAGGCGTGGTAAAGAGAGAATATGTTTTCTTTAAATTTAAAGTTAAAAACAAACCGTTTTAGGCTATCTATTAACAACTTCATGTAACTTAAAATTCAGGAAAGCTCTGTGACTGGTCATTCTGCTTACCGATAAGGGATTACAGCAACTTTGAATTATTTTATGACGACTTAAAGGGTGAACAGTGAGAATCTGTGTTTGATGCCGAAACTGTTGATAATAAATTTAGGACATTCATGAATATTATCTCTCTGAAATTTGAGCAGTATTTTATAAAAAAAAATATCCAATTAGAGGCCACGATAAATTAAGTAAGGCTTGGCTTTCTAAAGGCATAAAAATCTCAAGTAAAAGTATGAAAATTCTCTATTGTAAAAGCAAATGTGATAATTCACCTGATTTTGTGAATTATTACAATAATTACAAAAGAATATATAGAAAAGTACTTAAATTGGCCAAACAAAAACATGTTGAACTTGATAAAAATCATTCAAACAACAAATCTAAAACGGTATGGAACATTATAAATAGAGTAGGCCTAAATGGCAAGAAAAAAATGCAGCAGGGAATTACCTCATCTACTTGATAAAAATGGGGAGCCAATAAAATCTGCCTATAAAACAGTCAAATATATTAACAATTTTTTCAGTAATGTTGCAAATAAAGTTGAGGCTAAAATACCGACTCACCACACATTAGCTTGGAAAAAGCTAATTTCGGAGTCTACGCTTTATTTATACCCTGTTATAGAAGATGAACTTTCACAATGTATTAATAAACTTACCCCAAAGACTTCCACAGGAGTTGATGGAATTCCTGTTAAAATAATAAAGAAGGGTTGTCATATATTTCTGACTCCTTTAGTACACATAATTAATTAATCTTTTACTAACGGTATCTTCCCTGATGATTTGAAAATTGCCAAGGTTATCCCTCTATTTAAAAACGGAGATACTTTAGTACTTGAGAACTAGGCCTATTTCACTCTTAAGCACATTATCAAAAATGTTTGAATCTATCTTAAATAATAGAATAGTACACTACCTATCCAAAAACAATTGACTAAATGTATCTCAACATTTTTTTTGAAGGGTAGGAGCACAGAGTCAGCTATTGGTGAGTTTGTCGAACTAGTCATTGAGTGCAGAGACAGGTCAGAGGACATGCTTGGTGTGTTTCTTGACCTGTCGAAAGCATTTGACAGAGTCAATCATTAAATCTTGTTATATAAACTTCATAATCTTGGTGTCAGGGGATCTGTAAATAACATGGTAAAGTCATATCTAACTAACAGAAGACAGCAGTTCAAGTTAACAGAAAAAATGTGTTAAATATTGTAGAATCCTTTGTGTCTGAAATTAGGGTTGTAAATGTGGAGTCCCACAGGACAGTGTCTTGGGACCTCTTCTTTTTGTAATATATGTCAACGACATTAATCTACAACTACCTAATGTGCCCATCATCTCTTATGCAGATGATACTAACATTTTAATCAGATCCAATAAAAGCAAAATTCTAGATGACATGGCAAACAATACTATATTAACATTAAACTCTTGGTTGTCATCTAACAAACTGTTACTCAACTTGGATAAAACTAATTGCATATATTTCTCATCCAAACTCAGATCTCAGATACCTGAAATCTTGGTAAATAATACAAAAGTAAAGCTTGTTGATCATACTAAATTCCTTGGCATTGCAATTGACAGTTCTTTATCATGGAAAGACCACACAAATAGTTTACAAAAAGTTAAACAGTACATGCTACATGCTGAAAGTACTTGCACGCATATCAACTCAACAGTGCCTATGGTCTGTTTATTATTCTTATGTTTATTCACATATCAGTTATGGGATAATATTTTGGGGGTAAAACAAATAAAATTTACAATCAATTTTTATTATTAAAAAAATAATTAGAATTATTTTAAACATGATGCGTTCTGACAGCTGTCGCAAAACTTTCATCTGACCATATTATTACTGTACCATGTATGTATATTTTTAAAACCTTACTTTTTATTTATAAAAATAAACACAAATACTGTAAGAAAGTCGATATTCACAAGCATAATACACGTGCAAATCAAAACTTTCATCTTTATGCAGTCAACAAAGTAAAAATCATTAAATCACTCAATAGCACTGGTATAAGATTTATTAATAAATTGCCAGCAACCTTGAAAGATATAGATCATTATTCATTATATAAATGTAAACTATTTGAGTTTCTTGTAACAAAATATTTTTACAGTACTGACGAATTTTGTTCACTATTATACCAGTAAAATATCATGTATATATGTATTCTATTGTACTTTCTTTTTGTGTTTTTGTGTGTATATCAAGTCTTGCTTGTTTGATCTTATCAATTTCTGTGTTACTTTTACTACTATACGGCATTGGTAGCACCTATTAGTAAGATTTGTTTTGTTATGATGATTTTGTATTTATATAGGTGCATATTTATTTATATTAGTAAACTAATTTTGACATGTTCTATAGTATGTAAATGCTCTACAGAACAATAAAGATCTATTCTATTCTACCAACGCTCAAGCGGCAGAAATTTACCCTGTCCCAAACTTTTAACATTGATCATTCTAACATGACATGTAGTAGAATTAACCTTAGTATAGCTGTAGAAGTTTTCTTTAATACTAGTGAATGTTAGCAGAGATGAATTAATTTCCGCCTAACAAATTACATTTTCAATTAATTGAAAACAAGACTTGGCGTGTTCGTATACCTTTAAATTAAAAAAAAAAAACTTAATGAAATAAAAATTCATGTTCTTAGCTAGTTTGCATTTCAGAGGTTTGTATTGTTGTAATGAAATACTTAGCACTTCAAGGAAGGATATTATTTTCTGATTTTGGAGATACATTGCACCACACGAGTGGAGCAAAGTGTCCCCACGGTATAAGTGTGTATTATATATATATATATATATATATATATATATATATATATATATATATATATATATATGTTTTGATTGTCATTGCGAATTGTACGAATATATTCCTGGTTTCAGGTTGTTTAAAATGACACTGAAATTATAAAAGAATCATTGGATAGACATTTTTAGGTATAAAAAAACTGTATTTTGCCGACCGCGTTCAAACCGTAGAAGGTAGAGCTTTAGAAAAAAATTTCTGCGCTCCTCCCATCCTTTGTGAATTACCGCATCCCCTCCCCTGTGAGGAATTTTTGGCATTGCTTGAGACCGTTTTGTTTTCCATAGATAACTTGGAGATTTTTGACGTAGGTACATGAGATATGGTAAGCACTTACCACTCACAATTATCTCGGAATGGTTTATCTCTTTAAAAATTTCATTTTTTTTATTTTAATCAACATATTTTTCCAAGATATTAGTATTCTAAACGTTGTTTTATTTTTATATAGACTGGGCTTTATATTTAGTACAGGTCATCATACGTTGCTAAATAGCTAATAATCCATTTGTAAGTGTCGGTTATAAATGCTGGTGCAAAGTATCCCCATCTTAAAGTAACTTTGCTCCACTTCTTAGAAAAATGTATGTGTGTAATGCATGTATTGTATCTTAAATCTAGCAATACTAACATCTTCTTCATAACCTTCTTCAATGTATAAAAAATATAAAACATTATTATTCAATAAAATACAATTTTACTAGTTGATATAAACGAAAATATAAAAAAAAAAAAATTGAGCAAAGTAACCCAAAGTTAGGGCATTTGTAACGATGGAGTCATTATGAAAGTAAGTAGAGACCACACTTCTATTATTTAAAATAAAGTTAATTTTTTGGTCAATGGCGTTATTCTTACTTTTAGTTTTTCGAAGAAATTAAGTTAACTTATACTGAATTGTGGGACATCATATCGCTGCAGCAGAAAAGTTTTATTTTAAAAAGGTTACGAAAATTATTTGTTAAATTATTTTTGTTTTAAAACGATTTTTTGTCTGCTGCAAGCAGATGTCATTTTTTTTTCGTGATGGGGTGAAATATTAGGTCATAGCTATGAAATTATTGTATTGGCGTCGATTCTTAAGGGGGATTGATCCCTGTCAGATCGGTTTTACGGTATTTCTTATAAATAAGGGAATAGACACATTGTTTTGCTTTTTTCACGCTGACAAGGCATAGTTTATTGTTTCATTCACTTTTTGGAATCCATATGGCATTGTTTCTGTTAATTTTGTAGCCTCTGTAGTCGCTCCCGTAAATAAAGCAATTTTTCATTTTCAGCTGTTTCCCGTTGCAAAATAATGCATATATTATGGTTCCAGCAGTAACACAAAATCCATTAAGTTTTTATCTATGCCGTGTCATGACAAATGTTTTGATACATCGACTGGAATAGAAGTTATTAAAAAAAACGGATACATACAAGGTGGTAGGGATCAATAACCCTTAATATGTGTGATAAATTTCTAACTATTCGGACATCCGGAAGTGGGCGAAAATTTTAATTGAAAATAATATTCCACATATATATTTTTTATTATGGGCGAGAATACCAGGTCACAGCTATATAATTATTTAATTGTCACCGATGCTTAATACATGTGAAAAATTTCAAATAATTCGGATGTATGGGAGAACATAAAACTGAATTGAAAGATTCCATTACATTAATATATATGGGTGAAGCTAATAAAAGTGTGTTAAATAGGTAAGTCTGCCACTAAAGAACATAACGATAAGTTAATTGCGAACGGCATCCAAAATGTGATCCCTTCTAGCTGTTAACAGAGAAAGTGATGTACTATAAACATAATTTTCACAGAGTCCAAGGAAGGTGATTTTATTTTACGGCAATAAATTATATTTTTCATACAAAATTAACAAATGTAATGTTTTTAGACATACTTATAGCATGTTATTAAAACCGCAACGTCAATTGAAACAAATGTATTTGTTTGTTTTCAAATTGTTTAAAAGTTGTTTGTGAGAAATTTTGGTAATGTTCTACCAACGAACTTCACGACTGTAACCTAACACCTATAATTTGGTTGTCGCCCAGTGGTGAGTTCTCTCCAAAGCCAAACCCTTCCTGAACTGTCCGACACCCCTCACACTCCTCCCGCAATACATCCCATTCTCTCACCGTCCTGACAAGCATAAAGTGTCTACCTCGCTCTGTTCTACTTCATATCTGAATTATTTCATTGTTGTTTCCTCTTCCCTGGCAACCTTATCTCCCCCAAATGTCCCTCTGTTTTACAACCCTGTACATTCTGACCGGTCTTCCCACTCTCCACCTGTCCTTCAAAAGGCTCAACCCAATTTCCTTCATCACCAGGGAAGGCCTAAAGCTCTATACTCATCCCCCTGCCTTCTCCATTTACCCTTCACCCACGCTGCACTTATCTGTACCGTCTTAAACTCCTGCACCTCCACTTCCACACGTGGGTCCCATTCTGCTTCCGCATATTCTAACATTGGCCGTACGACTGTGTAATACGCCTTTTCTATCACCTCCCAGCTGACTCCCCTCAACACCCTTTCCATCATACCCAACGCCCTCCTTCCTTCCGTAGCAACTCTTTCTATACGCGATTCGGGATAAAGTGAACACTCAAGACAGCCCTGCTAAAGTTCTTTTTTCAGCCATTTCGTATCTTTCCGCGTGTAACGGCTAAACGAAGGGAAATTTCTAGCCTCTCTGGACACGTCACTTGATGGTTGCGCGTCTAAGATAAACAATACAGTCAGTATAAATCCATACAGTTTGCTAAAATAGTTTTATTAATTATATAAATTACAGTAACGTCGATTTCAGTTTCTTTTATTTCAATATTGTTGTATTTAAATAATAAAATACACGGAACTATATTGCGTAATTTCACTGCTAACAATACAAGCAGTAAAGCAACTAGAGTTAATGTTGAATTGTGTGAAGTAACGGTTAGTGATAATTTTCAAAGGTTAAATTTTTAGTGCTCACTTTATCCCGAATGACCAGTACCTGTTGTTTTTCACCCAAGGTCATCCTGCCTCCCCACTCATGGGTACTTATATTTTGCTGCCTCCACTATCTCTTGCCCATCCCGTCTGTATAACTCTGCTGACAACTCTCTTCCTTGTAAACATAATTATCTTAATCATACACACAGGTATCGCCTTGTTCTCAATAGTGCATGACCACATCCTGTCAATATCCATCTACAAGTTGTTCACACCTCTGTGTGCAGCACACAATTTTTAGCAAACAATCATATTTTGCCGACATTTCCCAAACCCATATCATTCACCATTATGGTAAACGACAAAGGACCCAACACACTTACCTGCGGCGCTCCTGATGTAACCACATTTCCTCCGATAAAGATACCCCCACTTTCCTCTTATAGCTCCGACCTCTGAGGAAGTCCCCAATCCAGTTCACTAATACCCACTTGTTATACAGCAGTCCATCCAACTTCCTCACTTTGAGTCCAAGATAAACCTTGTCGAAAGCCTTCTCGAAGTCTATGAAGCAGGCACACGCTTACCCTCATCAACTGATTGAACAGGAGTCTCCGTGAGTCTCACATAAGTATCATTTTCCAAAACTGTGTTGGGAAGCCTGTTCCTGTAGCCAGTTCCTGTGGTTCATGACCTGTACCACATTGAGCTACAGCAACCTATGCTGGCTGAAGTGTTTACAGGCATAACTGAACAATTTTTTGCCTCTGCAAACACAAACACACAACCACTCAGCTCTCTCGTTTCATTACAACCTAGACAAGAGCCACTCAAGTAACCCTGGCCCACATATGACCGTAACGACATGCACTGGTTCAACCCACAGCGAACATGTGTTGTGTTGGTATTACATTTCACTATTTGGCAATATTTTCACTGTTTTTTTTTTTACGCTAGGCACGAATTTAATTTCTTAAGGCAATTGTTGTCGGTAAATAAGACAAACTGATCAATAATAGCTAACATGCGACGATAATAAAAGACGTTACGTAGAATAGCTGACAGTGACACTTTATATCTGTGTTGGCTTATTGTGGACGTCGTATCGTGAATACAAAATATAGGTTGTTCAAGGTTAGATGAGTGAGTAGTTTTTAAACGATTTTTTTTTCCTGTTACAAACGTTAATGGTAACTTCGAAGACTATTAGGTTGTATTTAATAGTTTATTTTATTTAATACTGCCACGCCAACTTTTATTATAACAGCAAACGACGGAAGCTAGAAATAATCATAAATGAAAAGATAATAGAGATGTTTTAAAAGTGCCTACATTACCGCGAACAACCTATAGATCATGTCACTGGACCTGAACATGCTGACTTATATCATATGTACAACGTTGTCGGGGTAAACATACGTGCCGCACCACGCGTGTAGGCTACCCATACAGAAAGTTGGGGCCACGGTGGTGTAGTGGACAGACCTTTCGTCTCCAACCACGACGACCCAGATTCGATTACCAGCGGAGTGGTTTCCAATATTTACATGTACGAAACGCTGCAGATGTTATCACTAGCCGGAGGGTTTTCTCGTGGTTACCCCGTTTCTTCTGTCCTTGTATTCTGTCGCTGCTCTATACTCACGACATATCACCCTTCACCAGCACTCAAAACCTCGCTGTTATTAACTGACAATAATGTTTTCACATTCCTACATAAGTCAACCACGCCAACATTCGTTTCTGTGCTTCGCCGTTTCGCTGTAAAATGGACACTAGGCCAGCAGTCCGTACACTGCTGACGAATACTGGACGCGCTGATGTCTCATCAATGTTTGTCAGCAGAGGCATCAGTAAACAAAATACCATTTTGGTTCTCACAGTAAAATTGTAGTTCTAGAACGTCAGGCAGTGAAATTTCATCGCCATAGTTAACGCGTTGCAAGGTACTAAGAACTAAGATAGCTCGTAAAATAAAAATTTGCAAGCGTTTGTTTGAATAGCACAAAATGTGCTACCTTTCCTTATAAGGCGCAAACAGACAGAACTCGCCTTGTTGATTTTCAGCATATTCAGTTGGTAAAGGTACTGCGGTTGCAAAATGGTCAGACCATTCGCCTCCCACCGAAGCGATCCGTGTTCAAGTCCTGGCAGGGTCGGTCCCCGGATTTTCGCATCTGGGAATCGTGCCGGACGATGCCGCTGGTCGGCGGGTTTTCTCAGGGATATTACATTTCCCCCACCCTTTCATTCCGGTACTACTCCATACTCACCTCATGTCGCCCCTCACCAGCGCCGAAGTCCACGATGTTGAGCGCTGACCAAAATCTCTCGCTCATTAAATTAGTAAAATAATTTTGTATTCCGCAGATCCATCGTTGATCGCAACACGAATTGTCTTGCTCTTCCACAGCTCCAGCAATTCTAATTTTATATGTGGAGTGTTTTCGCTGAAGAAGTGTTCATTCGTAAATTTAATAAATGCACAGTACCTCACATTGAATTACAAGCTACAACTTTGCGTGGACGGATGGAAATCCGCATGTGCAGATCGCCTGTGGTTGCCAACAAGAGTTCGGTGTGAATGTGTGATCTTGTATCGTCGGGGTCTGTGTTGGTTGGCCCGTACTTGTTGGCACCCCGTCTCAACAGCAACAGTTGAGGTTTTTCTGTAGAAGAATCTACCAGAGTGTTCGACGATGTTCCAGTGTTAACAAGAGAAGCCACGTGGTTCTAGCACAATTGTGCTCCAGCCCAAAGGGCGTGCAGAATACGCTACGTTTCTTGCCATGTGATTGGCGATAATGATCTATTGCCTAGCTTCCGCGATCACCTGATCTCAATCCACTTGCCTTCTCTTCTGGTGGTTCATGCAGAGTCTTCTTTTTCGAGTGAACGTATGGTATTTACTTAATACGCATGTCACCCTTTCCGCATAAATGTGCTGGTTCCTAATGTAAGCGTGTGTGGTGTTTGGTCTTCAGCATGTTGCGTGACTGTCAGAAAAGTTGCCCCTTGGCATGTGCGAAGACGGTTAACCAAAGAGTAATTTACCAAGTCGATTATTTCTTGTGAATTGAGAGGGGCCGATTAATAACTTGTCAATAAACATTATAGTAATTTAAAGAAGTTACAAATGTTTATACATTTAAAATCCAGGAACGCATGTCGATAGATGTCGTTGGTCGGTGGGTTTTCTCGGTGATCTCCTGTTTCCCTTGCCCTTTCATTCCGCTGCGGCTCCATACTCTCATAATGTCACTCCTCACCAGCGCTTAAGGTCTTGATGTTAATTGCTGACCAAAATCTCTCACTCACTCACTCCAGGAAGGCAATTACTTAGCGGAAATGATCTCACCAACACTTTACAAACTTTGTTAGCCAAACTTTACGCATGATGCTGTTGATAAATTTCTTGAGGTTTCCGAACAAGTGAAATAAAACCATTTAAATCTCAAATTTCAGAGTATGAATCTTATTTATGCCATAAGAGCAACATATTATTTTATTTTATGTAAGGAATCACCTCAAATTAGTCAGTTGAAATAAGGCTATGTCTAATATTTTACAGGGATTTAGTTAATATTATTTTAAAACAACCTAACATCAACATCGAAGAATCGCTACATTATTTTTACCCTAACATAATAATATTTATTTGTGCCTTAATTTTTTGTGACACTAAACATCACATTCTTCAGAGTTCTTCATCCTAAGGACCACAAATTTCGTTGTCAAATTAGTGAACTGTGCACTATTTTGTAAATAGTTTACACACATTGGTGCACACCGCACACCGTCTCCGATTTTTTGAAGCATTATGCGAAAAAACATTCGAGTTATTTGCACCAATTAAAAAAAATCTACCGAGCATGGTGTTTTATGACTCACACTGGATATTCAACACTGCAAACGTAAACCCTACGTATATCTTGCTCAGCGTTTAAACAAAACTGCCCTAAAATAATTGAAAAAAAAAAAACCCTCATCATCTAAAAGGAAAAACATTTTGTACTGAATACATTGTGTCTGCTATTTTGCACGTAAACTTCTGAAGATGAAAACCTGGTGTCATTTTTAAGCTTTATGACCCGCGCGGCATCTAAAAAGAGACACCATTCTTGCGTAATCACGCTGCTTCTTCAGCATTATGACAAAATTTTGAATCATGCTCGTCGGCATGTTTTTTGTTATTTTAATATTAGTTTATTATGTGACGAATTTGGGCACATTATTATAGGTCATTCAGAATAAAGTGAGAACTAAAAATTTAACCTTTGAAAAATATCACTAGCTGTTACTGCATATAATTCAACATTAACTCTAGTTGCCTTACTGCTTGTGTAGTTGGCAGCGAAATTAGGCAATATAGTTCCATGTATTTTCCTATTTAAATACAACCATACTGAAACAAAAGAAACCTAAATCGACATAACTGTATTTTATATCAGTAATAAACATTTTTAATCAAACTGCATAGAATCCTACGGACTGTACAATTTATCTTACACACGCAAACATCAAGTGACGTGTCCAGAGATGTTAGGCATTTCCTGTCGTTAGTCGTTATGCGCGGAACGATACAGATTAGATGCCAATAGAACTTTAGCAGGGGTTTTTTGAGTGCTCACTTTATTCCGAACCGCCTATAGTATGAATGTAGACAGTTAGTGATAATACTTGAAAACAACAAAAAAATTATTTTGCAAAAATTCCCAGCTGTTTTTTTTCTGTGTAATTTTGGTGTACTGGCGACAAAAAAGAATCCTCGGGAGTTTTCACTGGTAAAACAATAACTTCTGAATAAGAGTCGTGGATAATTTTTATCCTGACAAAACATGAGGAAATATACAGACACAAAAAAAACTTTAATTGCTGTTGCAGCAGCCGGGTATTACGCTTGATTAATTTCTGCGTTTAGATACTCATTGTTTCTCTATACCGAACGGTAAAACCTATTGCGTAAAGTAATTACAGGAAAAAAATTAAATTAGAAGGACTTCTTAAGAAAGCAGTCTCCACTATGTTTTCTCTTTGATCGTGGCATTTATACTGCAAAAGCGGTTTATTTTGTGCGCTATCACGCGGAACCAATTACCAGTGAATTAGCAAACAGTTTCCGGGCGATTTCAGTGGCGAAACTGCGATCCGTGTTCTTCAGCTACTAAAACTAAAACACTACCGTCTGTCGTGGTGACGGTGTTTTAAAAATGAGGTTGCGTTATTGTTAATGAAATCAGTATTTATAATTAGATGATTATACGCTTTACACGGTAAGTGGTCACTTCTGAAAAGTGTCTTGTTAAACATAATAAACAGAAATTTTTTTTAAACATAAGTCGTTAACTTTTGAGCACACAAATATGTACACTGTGTTTATTACTTGGCTTAGTTACGTCTGTATGAAGGAGTATGGAAGGGTAAGTAAGATGTCAGTGAACGACTGGAATATTCAACCGTCGATAAAATTTAAAATACTCATAATTTAATTCGATGGAATTTTTTTGTCGAGTATATATTATATTAGTGGACGTTTATTTATGTAGCACAAATGGGCGGTAGAATGCTTTACTTTCGAGCAAAACATTAAAAGCTGTATTTAAAAAAATAACGGATTGAAATCATAAAATAAAAAAAAAATACAACCAGTAATTTTTATAATTTCTAGTACGATAATATCTAGGACTCTAAAGTAACATAAATTCACAAATATATAGCGTTTTGATTTTAAATTATTTTTAACACCCGTAAACCTTTCGCGTAAAGGTTTTCGGAGAGTAAAATTATTTTAAAATCAAAAGGTGAATATTTTTTTTAAAAATCTTTTGCCATAGATTCCTCTACATTATCGTACTAAAAGTTATATAAATTACAGTTTTCCATTTTTTGAATTTTGTGGTTTCAATCCCTTAATTTTGTAAATACCGTTTTTAATGTTTTACTCGAAAGCAAAGCATACTACTGCCCGGTGCTATATAAATAGACGTCCGTTAATAGTATATCTGCGCGGCAAAAAAAGCCCATAGAATTATGATGAATAGTTTAGATTTTATCGACGAATGAGTATTCCAGTCGTTCACTGGACATCTCACCTAATCATACCCCTTAACAAGTGGAAGATATATTCAAATCGGCTGAGAGGAAAATAATTAACTAGGGTTTCTAAAGTGTATCAGAATTTATGTTAGAACACTCTCGTCCCTTACTAGTTTAGAATTCGTTAGAAAAATAGCGTAGAATTTTTAATAAATAAAGTCTGAGTTTTTTAATTTCTATGCTTAAAAAAATTAATACTTGAGTACACATGTTACCGTAAAAACCACAAGCTAATAGCACATTGAGCCACATACTAATTCGGAATTATAAACGGACCACGTGCCGCCTTGGTGGTCCTAGTTTTATTCCCGGTGAAGTCATGTTCGGTTTTTAGTTGGCTGATTGGTTTTCTCAGAGTTCTCCCGCTTGATTCAGGACTTCAAATTGGGACCTGCCGCATCAAACCGTAAAATATGTATTTTAAATACTGTTATTGCTGCAGTATGTTCATGGCAAAATGAGCGTTCTGTCTATCTATGCTAAAGTTTCATTTTCTGCCAATTTCTATGTTTGCACCATTTGTTCAAATATAAATTTTGTCAAGGTATTAATTATGTGAACCACTCCCAAGAACTTCACAGTATCGAAAACTTGCAAGAGGTTGTGTTAAACGATTAATTTATATCAACGAATATTGAACGATATCACGAAAAGTAGTTTGAAAACGGTTACGCGATCTTCTTTTTATTTTTCGTCGAATGACCGTCATTTCAAAACATTAATACGAATTTTGCTGCAGAGACATGTAGGTCTATTCCGACGAATTCACATCGATTTTTGTTCAGAATTGGTTATTATTTTGGCAGGCCTTCATGTTGCACGGGCTGAATTGACCGAAAGTTTTATGTACGTAATAATTTGAGTCAATGTTCGTACGTACGTACGTACGTATGTATGTATGTATGTATGTGTGTATGTATGTATATGACCTATGGATACAGGTTTGGCTCAGTGATCAACACAAATATTCTTAGACTCTGGCAAGGGGGAGGAGGGGGGGAGCAACAAGCGAAACCTTACCGGAAAAAAAATCTACGTATGTTTCTACAGTCTTACAACTACTATGGTTAAAAACATTGCATTATAAAACAGTTTATACGTGACTCGTACGCTAATTTACGTTAAAATACAAGTTCATGCATAATTATTAAAATCGTAGGAAAAAATCTCATTTAAACGTTTACATTATGTTGTTGGCACGAAAAGGTTAAACATCGGCGATTTACTAGTGCTCTGAGTTTTAAAAGTATTGAAGTGCCTGCTTCATGTATAAACAAACAACTTGGATAAGGTTATCAGTTTTATAACACTGAGTGGTAAGTCATACGCGCGTTGCAGAGAATTACCGAGCAAGACCTATTCAACAGCGAGAGCAAAGAATTTCTTTGAATGTTTCCATTAGCTGTCTTGTAATTATTCAACTGCTTCCAGTTTTTTTCTCTTGCTCCTATAGTCTCTCACTTTTTCTCTCTGTGTGTCTCTTCCAGCTAATCCCTCTCGAGAACTGGCTGGGAAACCAAAGACCGTTCTCAGCTACCGGTTGTTGTACACCAAGGATGATATGACATGCCTCGGTCTAGTGTAACACGCCGGTGTTGTTGTAACACATTTTTTCCCCCGGGCCAGTTAAACAAACTCGTAGGCATGTCACCGTGCGCGTCATTGTCTTCGCGAGAGAGCCTAAAAAGAAAATGCGGACGGAAGGATGGCGGTGGTATTGCAGGGAGAGGGGTGGACTGGCAAGAGGGACGGGGACTGCCTTCATTTCACGCCTTTTACCGTCGACGAGGATTTCCTTCTTAATGACCGGCGCGGGCCCGGGCATGCCGCGTGCTGCGTTCCGTCGGCGCATTCCGCCCGCTTGGTCGAGCGCGCTGCCTCTGCCCCTGGTCCAGAACGACTCGCGGGTTCCCACACGTGCAATCTGGCTTCCGAACCGCGCAACCCTCCTATTATATCTGATCAATCCGCGTTTTCTTTTAGGCTTAAGTGTCAGTGCACCTGGCGCGTGAGACGTGTCGTAGCGTGGTACGGAAAGTGTTTTTTCTTATATAACTATTACAAATGTTTTCAATGCGTTTATTTACGAAAAGAAGACACACTTTAAAATATGTCCCTATGATTTAAAAAAATGCCGTCCTCTAACTAAAAACATTATTTCCAAGCTCCTCAAAAATGCTAAAAATTGCTTTCCCACGTTGCTGTAGCTGATAAAATATCAGCCGTAATCGGAAAACTAAATCATAGAAATCTGCAATGGACTTTACCTCATACTTCTCACAATAAAATAATAGGGTTATCGCTTGAAGTCCCTTTGAGAAACGGTTTCTACGGAAACACTGCGTGCTAGTTCAGCACTCCAAGCCTAGAGGCGATGAGTAGAGATGATGTTTTATGCCACTATATGGGAAGATTATGAGAGCTAAAATCGTCAAGTGGAAAACGTAATCACAGATAACGCCTGTAAAACGAACACTCTTAAACGGTATAAGTGTGTACAATACACATTCATATTTAAAAATACGTCATAACATTAAATACATCATAAAATTATAGTGTCTAATCTCTCCTGAAAGTTCCATACATACGAGTTGTCGTCGAGAAGACGGCACACCAGTTCAGTGACTTGCGCCTAGAGACTAGGAGGAGATGTGATGCGTGTGCTGTCTCGTCCTTACCGCTTCCACACTTCTGGGCCTTGGAACGAGTAAAATACGTTAACCCAGACGGCGACCTTAAGGTTCTTGTCTAGTTAGGTTGCTCTTGTTTATGCGAGGCACAAAATCGATGGAGCGCTAAGAGAGCCGTCGGCCGGCGTATGTAATGAATACAGTCCGCGGGATAAAGTCCGCACTTTTGAAATCGTAGTTATTTTTTTCTTTTCAGATAATTTACTTTTGTCCACTTTTTAATACAAACCTAAGTAACAGTCTAGGTGTAGGCCTGTAGATTGCACTCGATTCAAAAGTTATGCCTGAAGTCACAATAAACTATATGTTTTAATCATTATTACTAGAGACCCAAAAATTGCGCGTGTTCAACGACCTGATAGCTGGAATCTACAGACCTATTACAAGCTACTTGTATATTCTGTTCCAGTTAGTGCTTCTGTGAAGGTTGTATTGCAGGGGAGTGAGTTTTTTTGGCGCATATTCAGAAAGGTCAAATTTAACAAACGCACATCGATTAACGGAAATAAGCCAAACTCATAGGGGTTATAAATCTAGCGTATTCTCACATGAATTCACGAAAAACTCGGTGTCTCTAATTGGACAATGTTATGCAATAAAAGATTCAATCCACGTTTACATTTATACGCAGCAAAGTGATATTGACGTCTAGTGGAATCTGGCAACTGACAACCATATTAAACTGATAACATCATATGAATGAAAATATGTCAAAGCTTGTATAGGAAACCAGAATACAAATTCGCATTGTGGACATGCACTACACGGCAATGTTTTGATTTTGTCGATTTGAGGGTTGACTCATTTTTGCATAACAGTGTCAAATTATTATAGACACGATAGTCTTCCAAGTACTCACTATATCGCGAACCAACTATACCACTTCTACCCGCAAACTACGCTACTGGCGCGAAGAGCTGTAGTACCATTGTTCATTTTACTATGGGATTTTAAACGGTTCCCACATAATTGTATTTATGAAACTGGTTCAAATTCCAACGCCTACCTCTACTATTGTTTTTTTTTTTTTTTTTATCCGGTGAGAATTTTCCCTGACACGGCAGTCTGATTTTAACAAGCCTGGACATTGAGTTTCCAATAAGAGATCCTAGTTTTTAGACTGATAGAAATATTGTTAGAAGCGCGTGTTATTTTCACGCAATGCGCGTTAAGGTGGGACATCAGTCGCCATATTAGATTATTTAATTAGTTGACTTTTAAAAATTCTGAGAAGAAAAGTGTAAGTTTTGAGATTATAGCGCGAATTCTATGTACTTTGTGCTACAGTACAAACATCGCAGTTGAACTTTTAACGTATTGTTGCGTACCATGTACCTGGAGGCCAGTGGTCGGTGGCTGTTTCGTAACACCTTGAGGGCTGGCCGATGATTCAAAGCCCGGGTGGCTCATAGTGGGAATCCCGCCGAAACTACGTCATAGATACCTGTCCCAACTGCGTCTTAACCCTTCGAGGGCGGCCAACGTGACTACGAGCACATCCGAAACATGATGAAATATATATTTTTAGACCCCTGTAATGCGGGGAATAACCGACTGTCTGGGCTAGTATAAAAGCACATAATCGGCACATTTGAGGGGAGTTCGCTATTGGTAGTGCTAGAGGAAGGTGCTACGCCTGTGGAGAGAGACTGGTAAAGACATCTTGGTGACGTCAAAGTCTACTGTAAGGCGGCAGGGGGCTACCTTCGGAGCAGTGTTTGGCGATACAAGAGGACTGCTGCGGCGGGCTGACAGGCGAAGAGGAGGTGCGCGACGGGAGTCGAACAGAAGACCTCAAGAGTGAAGACAGCGGTGCACTCGGGGTGCTGCGCAGCACATGGTGAGCCATCACCACTTCGGACTGATAAGGTTGTACATTGTCATTG
>PNEQ01097269.1:0-23320 GCA_003012365.1 Medauroidea extradentata | reverse complement strand
CTAATTACCGTGCCTGTGACACAGGAGTAATTGTGTGCATAACTAATTGTGTTGTGAGTGAGAGTTCTAGTTGATTACAGTTTTGTGTATTTCGTAGCTTTGTGAGCTATTAAATCCAGTACTTAATTTAATTTTTTTATTCCTAATTATAAGACCTCTATCCCAAAAGAACTCATGGGGATTGCCCACAAATAAAGTTCATGTCTCAAACTTGTAACAGTATGTTTAAGTCGCAGTCAGTCAAACAAATTGTTTTATATTCTTAAGTTTGGGTGACTGATTGCGGCCTAGATATACGTTAAAAGTTCAACTGTGATGCTTATACTGTAAGGTAATATAAATAGAATTCACGCTATAATCTCACTTTTTACACTTTTCTTCTCAGAATATAAAAAAAGCTAAAAATAAAATAATCCAACATGGCCACTATTGTCCCACCTTAATATATTTCTTTAAAAAATGAATTATTGCATCTCGCTGCAATGCGTTTCAAGCGCAAGCAGATAGGAACGAAAAGGTGACATTCTGCGTGAAAATATTTTATGTGTATGAAACCTACAAGTGTGGGAGCTGTAAGGGCGGGACAGCATGCGCACCACGCCTCCTACTAGCCTCTAGGCACAAGTCACTGAACTTGCGTGCATTCTTCTCGCTGACAACTCGCCTCTATGAGACATTCAGTGCTGACCCTATCATTTTATAACGCGACGTTAAATATAAAAGTGTATTGTACACGCCTACGTATTTTAAATTATTCTGCGACAAACTTTTCATACATAAAAATAGCACAAAAACACAATTTCAGCCATTTTCGGAATCTTACAAATAAACTTTATAGTTGAGAGGGCGTGGTACATAACTCAACGCTAAAAGCATTAATGTATAACTGTAGATTTCTTCAAAACAATTTGCTAAAATTAATTAATAGCAATCCTAGCCAATAGTTTTAGCCAACGTTTTAAACAACATTGTTTCCAGTGTTATGAACTTCTGAGGCACAATCTCTGACGCCGGAACCTCGTGCGTTTAACTGCGGCGCAAGAGATCACGCGTAACGAATTAGTAATTTTGGATAAATAATTACTCATAAAGTTGGCAAATACCATTATCTAGGATTGTCATTGAGTATTTTATCCATATATGCTTCGAAAAAAGCGTAGAAATCAGTTGGTGTTTTCAGCGTTTGTTTATCTACCTCGCACTGTGTAACATTCTTTAAATGATATTCTTATTAAAACGATAGAATTTACGCACGCCGAGCAGTTTTCATTAAATTTTGTAACGACCGAAACTCTTGTACACCACACCGTGCGGCGACTTGGGCAGACGGCCACCTTAAAATATAATTCTATCAAATGTAAGTTCGTGTAACTTTTGCAATTGGCCCTTGACTTATTTCACACCAGGAGGAAGCTCAGACAGTAATAAGCAGGGCCATAAACTTTTCTCGAAAAGAATTTTGCCCCAGTTTGTTTTATTGCCTTACGTGCTCATCTGCAGCTCTGCTTCGTGGTTATCGGTAGCGTGAATTTGTTTGAGTGACATCTCTCATTATACTTTGCCAATTACTGTAAGGTTATTGTTAGAGACAAAGATTTTTGGTGAAGAGAATTATACAACATTTTGTTTCAATGCATCGCATGCACATCTGCAGCTCTGCTTGATGCTCAATGATTGACTGCTGTTTTTAACTCTCTACATGTTTAGGATCTAGCCGCGGTGACGTTATTCTCACTGGCACAGTCAAATGAGTGACGCCTCTACACGGATGTACGCTGCTAATAACTACGTACCAGAGCTGCAGATGCGAACGTGAGGCACTGAAACAAAATGTTGCATATTTCTTTTCACCGAAAATCATTGCCTCTAGTTATCGGCACACCACACGCCAAAGAACAGCTGCTGTGTTATTGAGAACAAATGTTCTTAGAACCTAGCTTACAGGGCAGTGAACCTGAGAATATTTCCGGTCTTTATCGATAGGCCTAATAAGAGAAGATGATATATCGCGAAAAATTTTAGTGCCAACGTACCCTTAAAAATACTGTCGTTTCTTGTGACGTGTATCATTGGTAGAGGTACGTCAACTTCGCGGATTCATCTGACAGTAGCCTAGATTGCTCAGTCCACTACACGCTCTGGATACAGTCGATTATTCATTGGTTTACAACATTACAAGCGATAGCTCTATGAATCATTTCCTTATTTATTACAAGCTTGCAGTAGTCAAATGCGTTTCGTGACAGCCGCCAGCTAATCACACACGTGATAATGAAGTATATATTTTTGGCATTCAACCTGACCTGGAATGTATTTGCGAAATTGACGTACCTCTAATGATTGGATGATATACGTATGACACAACGTTGCTGTCTGCAGACCAATAATAGGTAGAGATAGGAAATTTCGCGAAAAGAATTTTGCAGCACTTTGTTTCAGAGTCTGCATCTCTGCTATGTGGTAAGTGATCGGATGCCGTAACACCCAACGTGTGGAGGTTAAACCCGCAAATCACAGGCGTGATGTGTGGCAGTTATCCGTGTACTGATTGGCACAGTCAAATGAATAACGACTCTTCACAAAAACTCTCTGTCAATAGCCATGAAGTTGAGCTGCAGGTGTGCACGTGAGGCACTGAAACCAAGTGGGGTAAAAATGTTTTCACCAAAAATTCCCGTTCCTAATAATTGGCATCAAATAGCACAATAGCAGAATTCTTATTGGATTAGTCAAATATGGCACAGCTCTATTTACAAGCGAAAGCTGAACGTGCGTTGAAACCCAGCAAATAGTGAAGTTTTCCCGTAATAAACCATCATTTCTACCTTATAATCTGTCCCAACACCCAACCAGTACCGACAACCGAACTGAACTGTTGTCCCTATTATAACAGAAGTCTGGCTCCTACAACAACACTTTACTTTCAGTGTAGAAGGGTGCCGCGGTGGCCGAGGGGTCAGGCCTCTCGCCTCCCACCCAGGCGACCCGGGTTCAATTCCCGGTGGGGTCGGTCCCCGGATTTTCGCATCTGGGAATCGTGCCGGACGATGCCGCTGGTCGGCGGGTATTATTTTTCGGGGATCTCCCGTTTCCCCCGCCCATCCATTCCGGCGCTGCTCCAAACTCACGCCATGTCACCTCTCCCCAGCGCTAAAGACCTCGATGTTAAGCGTTGACCAAAACCTCTTCACTTCACTTCAGTGTATAAATTACGAAGTAATTCGTCACCACCCCTAAAACTCATCCTTGTATCCATACCTGCTTTATGTGATGTCCTTTCATAGTAACGAATCCTTGTGCCATGTGAAGGGATGGTGATATATCGCGGGGAAAGTTGGCTGTTTGCTAGGCTACAATATAATGTATCAATTTCTGAAGCTTTTATTTCGTTACTGGTTAGTCCTATTTGACTGGACCCATGTTTTTTTGGTGCGCAGTGATTAAACGTCTGTGATTTGTCTGGAAACAGCTACACCGTGGCACACAACCATCGGCTAATCATTAGAGCCAATGACTTTTGGTGAAAATAATTTTGCAACAATTAGTTTCAGTGCCTCATATGCACACCTGCAGATCTGTTTCACAGTCAGTGATTGGGCATTTATAACTCTCGGCGTCACGGGGTTCTAACCGCAAATCACAGACGTGTGGTGTTGCAGTAACCTTATTGTGATTGGCACAGACAAATGAGAAACGTCCCTTCTTAAAGCCACACTGTCAACAACCATGAAGCATAGGTTGAAGATGTGCACGTAAGGTAATTAAACAAAGTGGGGCAAAATTATTTTCGCGAAAAATTCGTGGCTCTAATAATGACATTAAGGAGTCATAAAAACCCTACATCTTCACTGCCTTTGATAGGTTTAACTGATAGTTTTAAGGACAAAAAAAGGATTTTTTTTGCATATGGCTAAAAAAAATTACTGTCAATGGGTTCACTGGCAAAAAATCCATCAGAAAATTTACAGAGCTATGCCATATGCCTTTTCGCTGCCTAAAGCATGACGTACTACAGTATTTGATATTCAGATTGTCGCATATTATTTATTTTTTTACTACTTGTTGGCAGGAAATGGAACTTAATGCATACTGGTGGTAAATTCATAAAGTTAAAATTATAAGGTTATCCATACTAATATGGAACTTTTTTTAAATTTATTTTATCAAGATTTTACAACCTTGAACTTACAGCACTAACAAAAGTGTACAAAAAAAAAAAAAGAAAAAAATTAAAAGAAATGAAAGAAATATACATAAAATACAAAAACTTACATATGAAAATCATGAACAGTAACTACAAGAGAGTACGAAAATGCAAGAAATGCTTAATAAAACGATACACATAATTTACAAACATTTTTATACATGAGACATAGTCATGATTGTTTTGTTGCTACAGAAATGCCTCCTAGGGTTCAAATTTACGGCATGTTATATCTATTTTGTATGTTCGCAGGCACTTCGCTGTTATGATTAAACAATCGAGGTGGCACATGAGTGAATCACAGATCTCGCATTCCGAGCCGGGTTGGATTCCCGGACATTCTGAACTCAGTTTTCAGTGGTTTTCCTAATCACTCCAGGCGATTGCTGTATTCGGTTCCTTGATACTGGCAGTGGCTGCTTCTATCCGTGTTCATATATCTCTGAGGCTCTGATTCCGTCTTATTTGCACTAAGCTTCTGTCTACCTTCTTGTCATAAATTTTACTGTTTAAAATATCCTCTGTTGGGCAATTTTAACACTCATCTAAATGTTATTAATAAATGAAGATTTAAGCAAGTGATCGTTATTTTAAAAGGAGGCAGTGTACATGAAAACAAGACACAAGTGTATATTAAACATACGTCCCAAACTCATTTACTTTCCAACTATTCGTACGTTGTTACAGAAGGCGCTCCATGTCAGCGATCCAAAGTGAAGAGGTGGTGAGGGAAGCGTTAGCCTTCCGTTCTCAAATCGCATACAAATTAATATAAATGGATAGGGACTTGCATATTTAGGTTATTATCACAAAGTAGACTAGGCTGCAGGTTGTTGTACGTTTATATGACGTCTTCCATTGGCCTTACACCAGAGGAGAACGCCTCTAGTAAATAATGAAAAGTTCCACGACCGGGTGACCAATCTTCTGTAGAGCGTCTCTCGAGTGAGTGACATCACATAATGGCTAGCAGCCAGTGATCTCAAGGTATTGTGCTAAGTTAACTCAGGGTAGTGAAGTACACTCTGTCACGAAATAACAAAGCTCATTTCGCATGGCTCTATAAATGGAACACAAGAGACCTTTGTTCCACTCATATTGCACAAATTGTATTTAAAGTTGTATAACTATTTACTCAGTAGTGTGTGTAGTGCAATCAGTAAGAAAAGTGAGCGGTTGTGTTGCAATTCACGCAGAAATTGTCTCAAGGCTACGATTTAATTTTTTTTAAGTAGAAACGGAAATAAAAAAAAAACAGTTTTGAAGTGGTAAGTCAATTTCGATTTTTGCAATAGAGTTATAGCACGTGACAAATTAACATGATCAGGTGAAATCATCAGCTCGACTCGTGTGTTTTTAAGGTCCGTTTCGAGTATGAAAATATTGGTGCAGTGTCTTTAAAAAGATATGAGCGTGTACAGCAACCGTAATCTTAATTATCATGTCATAAAAATGTAAGGTCGCCAATGAATATCTCATACAGGCGAGCTATCGGCGAAAGGACTGCACGTTGGTTCAGTGACTTATGCGAACAGTTTAGGGCGAGGCGTGATGCGCGTGCAAGCAAGGCATCGATGTCACAGAATACATCTTCTTAGGCGGGCACCTTAAGGCCAAGATCTTTAATTTATTTCAAACTATTGCAAATAACTGGAATATTTTTAAACCAAATACTTTGAATAAGTTTGAGACTGTGTACAGTCATATGATACACAATTTTGCCTGAGCGTTTTTTTAATAATGCACTGTTTGCTAGCAAAAAAATTATTTTGCTTCATTTTGGCTTATTTTGACAGCAAAATATGTGATACTTCAGGGGCAAAAATCTAAAAATCCGTTTGGTGTATTAATACAGAAAAATTCAGGTACAAACGATGATATGTGAGTGTTAAAACTGTAAGAATGGATATTTGATATACGTATTAATTTGAATTTTAAAAAAATTTTTTCGAAACAACAGCAAAACTAATGAGAGGCCTTAAAGCTTGTCCTTCAGTTTGACCGGAAATGGCCCCTGCTGGCTGCTGTGAAGTTTCTTGCGGGTAGCTTTCTTCCCGCTGAGTGCGAAGGCTCCATTTACGCGGCCGGCATTGTGGCACTCTCAGACAATGGAGGAACGTAATCGCAGGTTGCGAAAAGACACGGAACGAGCAGCACGTCGCAACAAAGTGGCGAGGAGGTGGGGGTGATGGAGGGGGTGACAAATTACTGGCGAGTTTTACGTAACAATTTCCGCAGTGCCGACAATCAACAAGGCGGCGGAGATCGATAGAAAGTTATTGGAGCTTGGATAATTATCGGGTGACCAAATTAAGAATGGAACACGTGTCGCTGCCCGACGCAAGAAGTGAAAGCGCATTGCGACAAGGCTGTCCAAGTGGGTATTGCCTTACGTGGCGTTCAGTTTTCTAATTAACGAGCTTGGTGGGGGGTTTCAAAGGTGTTCGAGAAGGAAAGGCGGAGCGTGATAAATTAATAAAATAATTGAGATATTCTTGTGCATATATTTCCACTGCGTGTTGGCACACTTCCACCAAACTGAGGGAACCAAACACCTGCTTTGTTTGAGAATACAAGAGTGATTTATAGTACCTTCCAGTTTATGAGCTAGTAGACAGCGAAGGTTATAATCAATTAAAAATATGCTAATTTCAGTTTAAAACGGCAGTATACTCACATTTCCGGTTATTATTCTACGAGTTTTAAGCACAAAGTTCGATCTTATTACAAAAATCAGGACTCGTGTGATATTTATTTTTTTAAGGAAGTAAGTTTCAAAATAAATGCTTTTCATTTATTGATTATACACTAAAGTTACAAAGTTCAAATATTTTATCTTTATCCAACATTGCTTTCTGAAATCATGCTCAATGTTTTCAAAAAACTCTTTGCAAAAGTTTTAGTTAAAACAATTTGCAGGTGATTGTGTAAATATTTGTAGGCCTATTAAAAACCGGCAAGTATTTTGAACTATAATAGTAATAAATGTAACAAATCCGTTAACACGATTATTACTAATAATTAGCATTTCCTTATTTAAATATAAAATCATGTAGTACTATGATTCAAAAACGGGTTGACTAGACTCACTTCAACGTTTTAGCATTAAGGGCATGGGCGCGAGTTTCTTCGCATTTAATGTCAATTATTTTTTAAAACATAAATGGGAGCCGATATCTTAAAATCGCTTCGTAACTTTGTTATGACTGATTTAAACCGCTTACTCTAATTTTGTCAAATCAGAAGACTGCAAAATAGTTGCTAATTAGTTAATTGACGAAATTTCCTTTTAACTGATAAATTAGCTATACTCATCATACAGTTTGTCTCGAAAAAATTACATTGCATAGTAAAACCAATTTGCAAAAGAGTTACGAAGCAATTTTACGATATTGACTCTCGTATGGATTTTAAAAAATAATGATCTCGTAAGCCGAGAAACTTGGGCCCAAGCCCTTTGCTATGTTACCCTCACATACGGAAATGAAGATACTGTGCAGATCGTCAATTGAAAAGTAAGTGGAGGACTGCATATTAATTAAATATCTCAAACATGTGGCTTAAAAAAAGTAAAAAAAAGTTTTATTTTATTACTAGTAGTATGTCTGCGGTTTTGCCCGCATGTAATACTTATAGCATGCCGAGTTATGAAGGCACTATTCTTTAAATAAAAAAATCTTATCAAATAATATACTGTATTTGCCCTTATATACGGGCATGTGAAAAAGGAGATTGAAACACATTGCGTAGCCATAGAATTGTGAAATGCCATCCAAATAAATCATTTCAGATCGGCTGATTGAAATGGTTAAGCAACTACAATCTTTCTTTGGTAATTAATTAATATTATCCAGTAGTAAAATTATTCTTTTTTATGTATGTAGGTAGTCTAAACAACATTCTTAAGCAAAGAACACCTCTATACCCAAACTGGTTAGGTAAATATCGTGGACTAAGGGAAGACATTTTTTACGCCTTTTCATCTTTTTAGGGAAAAAATATCGAAAATTCTTAAAATCAAATATTCCAACAATTTAAATGTGCCCACTTGAAGAGAAAACTATGCCGATAGCCCGTTGGGTTTCGATACATATCGAGGAGTCACTAAAAACACTCTTCATCACTTTTCTCCAATTTTCACCCCTCCACCTCGTTTTGTGTGTCAAATTTCGAATTTAAAAAAGTTACTTATTTTAATTTATGAAAGTAATCATTATTCCTCAGCAAAATTAATTTTGCTATTTAAAAGTTCGACCATATTGATACACGTTACATATATGATGTATAGAAATCATATTGCACCTTTTTTGATGCCTTTGGGCTTGAATTCGAAAAAAAAATTGAAAAAATATTAAATAGTTTTTCTTCTGGTATTTACGTTAGCATCATCATGGAGTAACAAGTACATCAGCATAACGACTCTTTCGATATATATGGGACAGTAACCGAAAACACATATCACGTCTTTTCACCAACTGAGGAACCTAAATTTCGAAGAATCTTTAAATCGCGTTTTAGACTTTGTATGAGTAACTAATTGATGTGAAAAATCACAACGCTAGCTTCTTGGGTACGAGCTACAGTAGTAGTTGATTAAAAACTACATTTACCCCATTTTCACCAATCAGGTTACAAATTTAAAAAAAAAAAAAATTCCTGAAATCGCTTTATTTTGGGTATCTACGCAACCACAATTCTAGATAAAATGCCAGCGCTATAACAAGAAGGTGCACATAGATACCAAGGACTTATCAAAAACAAATTTCACGTCTTTTTGCCCCTTTACACGCAGAATTTTGAAAAATCCGGAAATTGCTGTTTATACGGTTTTACTAATGTCCCACTGAAATGAAAATCACGAATCCGTTGGGTTCCGGCTATATTGGAAATTCATAGAACAGGCCTACATATCAGCCCCCTTCCGATTTCGAAATATATATTTTTTCAGTGCTTGTCTACGCCCTAAGGGGTACCAACCCTCAAAATTTCACGTTTTTAGGTTCAGCGCTTTGGGTTGTACTGTGATATTTCATTCAGTCAGTTAGTGTACTCGCAGAACCGGTATCTGCACTTAACGTATTTGCCAATACATACCTGTACAGACCTGTACAGAGATCATTGAAAATATTTACCACGCTAATTTTGTGTAAGAGCACGCAATGATTTTAGAATTGTAGACAAGTTCGCTCCTACATTAATAAATATTGCGAAATTAAATTATATATATGTGTGTGTGTGTGAATGATACTCGTGGCAGGATAAAAGAGTTCACAGTAGCTGTTCTCAATAGCAACGATTATTTTCGTGTATTTCGTGCAGGTAATTGTTAAAAATGTATGTTTGGTTGGTGTGTAAAATACAGCACGCCATACCATGGTTGTACAACTTTTTATTTAATACCCAGCTTTTCCCACCCTCCCGCCAAGCCAAAACAATGAAATAACGAAACACTGATTTTCCTTGACCCATTTACGTGACTTGGTACAGCGGTTAGGAGAGAATGCGTGGAGGAAGTACTAATGTGGGGAAGGGTGTTTGTATCACCATAGCTGTATGGGTTTTCATTAACTTTTCCGGGACTGGTTTAGTTAACTTTGCAATGGAAGTTGACTCAACACAAGCAATAAATAAACACGAATAAAATCCCTATCACCTTAGTAAATGTAATTTGTAGGTTCTAGGACAAAGACAATTTTTAAGGCCCTTTTTAATTTTCATGTGTGGAAATTTTTCCCTTCCTGTATTAATATTGTTGTTTATTAAATTTTTTATAACCACCATTCTATTTAAGAAATTTAATAAAGGTCTTCTAATTTGTTTGAATTTTCCAGAGGGGGTTTGACACACTCTGAGTAGGCCTAAATATCGTAATGAGTAAAGCCATAAAATTTTTGTTTCATTAAATAAAGGAATCCGAATATCTTCAAGACAATGTGCTAAATTTAAACGGAAAAATTGAGCCTAAATATCTTCATGTCAGTTTCGTAAACATTTTAAACGATAATAAGGTTCTTAAAAAAGGCATTTGTCCTACTGTAGAACGTACAAATTATGCCTACTCACCCCCAAGTGGATACCGTTCTAAATTTCGTAGAACCAACATCAATTTTTGTTTGCTACGGAAAATATTGCAAGTTCTGTTGCCTAGTAAGAGCGAAGTATACCTGCTCAGGAATAGTATTTAAGGTGGCCGCCTGGGTAACGAATTTGGCGCGTTCGATGCCTAGAAGTACGGAAGCGGTAAGGACGACGCTGTACGTGCATCATGCCTTCTCCTAGCCTCTATAAGCAAGTCACTGAACTGACATGCAGTCTTCTCGCCAACAACTCGCCTCTATGAGACATTCAGGGGTCACTCTGTTATTTCATTATCCAATATTATAGACAAATGTATGTACTGCACACACTAAATATCCTGCGCCAAAATCACTATGCCTGTAAAAGACCGCAACAACATCCATCGCTCAAAATTAACACACTCCGCCTTGACTCATTGTAACGACACGTTCTAGGGCAACGTCGAAGTACTGCAGGTGCCATACATACTGAGAGAAAGGTGAAGCACAGGTCGTAGACCCGCGCGAGAGGCGGCCGGCACAAGAGGGGACGAGAAATAAACTGGCACATCGCAAGTTCATGTTGGCGTTTACATATGTACGCATCTAAGTTCTTGTGTAATATTTGATCTTTGCGTCTTAAGTCTTCTTCATAAGCGCCAGTATATATTTGACCACTTATCGACACCAGTGAAAATAGCAGCGGAAATAGTCATTTGAAAAACTTACCCAAGAAATTATATTACCTACCTAACCTGAACCTTAAAACCTTAGCATTGACCTGGTAAGTTTAAGATAGTTGCTATTTGCACGCTGCGTTACTCACACTGAAGTCGTCAAAAATTTTCATTCACAATTTTTACTACCATTTCCTTTAAACTAAAGTCACAGCTACTCTCTGTCTTAAATTTGTTTGTTGGTTAACATGGCTGAAGTTTTTTTAAACAGTATATATTTTTTATTTCAATTCCTGCAGCACGTTCGTAGAAGAACAGGTCTGGTCACTCGCCTATCTACCAATGTATTTTGCTTGACCCCGTTGTTGTTTGGCTTCAGTTCGTCAAGTTACCGAGAATGTCGTACTTTTTGGCGCTGTAATTCGGGCGGTCAGACTCAAACTCCGCCCACTTTTTTCCACTGTTAAATTTATAAAGTAAATAAAGATTGCTGGAGCCTTTTCTTAAATTTATGAGCGAGGAAGGAAGTATTTCATAAATTGATAAAAATACGTTTTGATAAGTTGTTTGTTTTAGTGGGAAGGAAGCAGCGCCAATAAAACACAATATTCTAGGTAACTTGGTGAACTGCAGCCAAACAACAAGAGGGCCAATTTTCCAGGCGAGTATCCAGACCTGTTCTTCTACGGCCGTGGCCTGCAGTTAACCCGTGCCAGACCGCTTTAATGTGTGTTTTGTCTATGCAAGGAACAATATAGCGTAATATTTAGTGTTGATGATTTCTACAGCTCTTTGTCGAAATATTTATTATGTTATTTTACTAGCCGGCTGGCTGTGGCGTGAAATTATGTAATGTAAATTGTAACTCTGGATAAAATATGTGATGAAGGCATTTAACAGCTAGCGTACTCAATAACAGTGAACCATATATATATATATATATATATATATATATATATATATATATATATATATATATATATATATCAACGAGCTATATAGATAATATAGAGGGGCGGAAACGCTTCCAATGTGAAGTCTAATTGAGCGGCTGTTTTGACCCTAGAAAACATGGAGACCAGCAGTGTGGCCAACATTATGTTGAAAATCCGTCATATATCACATAAAATCCGTTACTTTATAGCTCCACTATATTCCCGCTAAACACAGGAAAAAATGCCAATAATTATGTTAACATATTATTATATTATACTATAATAATGTTTAAATTAGCATAATCGCTCTCGTATTTTTACCGGATATGAGTCCGCCATTTTGTCTAAGGTCAAAATACCACGTTCAATTGAGCTTCACCTCAGAGCTTTGGAGATTGCTGTTTCCGCCCCTCTATGTTTACTATATATATATATATATATATATATATATATATATATATATATATATATATATATATATATATACATCTCTTTTCTATGCAGTGAACCATAAAATGTCTTAGCTCAGCGTAAAAAGCGCGCAATATGCTCGTATGATGTCATAGTAACTCCAATCACAAAGTCTTGCACGGAATACGAACCCGTAACCACACCCCTCCCACACCACAAACTTTATACAATACCTGAGTGAATGCTTAAAGGCAGGCCGTGATAACAAATAACGTGTTACCGAATGCGTGTGCTGGAATCACCAGCAATTTCACATTCGTATGTCTCTATTTTCTATAGTGTTTATAAATTTGTAGACTGAATTTCTCGTAGGTTAATGGCATGAGAATGTATTTATTAATTTTTTAAATGTTAACTTATGAAAAAAATATCAAACAAAGCATGTCTATATTCTAAAATCACGATAACATTTCAATTTAAACATAACATAAGTGTGTGTGTATATATATACATACATACATATATATATATATATATATATATATATATATATATATATATATATATATAAACCTTGAACTAACCATATGATCTTTGAAACTAACCATAGAGCAATGTGCTACTGCAGAAGGAACAGCGCTCTTGTCGGAGTGTGCTGCAACCAAATAAAACGTCTCGTGTTTTTCTTATGAGTTACCTATATTGTCCTTGTACAATATTTGGTGATAATTCTTTCGTGTACATTTCAATGGTAATCGTATGAAGCCGAAATTTTTCGAATATTTTCGAACTGCGCATGCGCAGGACGTTATTTTTCACGAGTCGCCATATTTTGGGGGGCAAAACAATAGCAGAAAGCAATGTAATTATGTAATTTTTTTTTTACAAAAATTTGCGCAAATTCGCTAAGTTTACAATTGCTTCAGAAATATATTAAAAAAAACGAATTAGCTCTCGCTGTATGTATGTACTTTATAAAGTTGATGAATTTAAATAAGTTTCTTACCTGTACAAAGATAATCCTGCGCAACGATCGAATCTGTATGTAAGGCCAAGAGCTGCACAAACTTTCACCATAATGTGTAGTTAACAAAAAACTAAAACATTTTAATTCAGCTCAATGCTATGTTTACGTGTTTATGTCACCACTAGCTCTATCCTTGTCTTTAAACGTCGTCTGTTGGCTGGCTTCAAATTTGCTCAAAGGCTTCCACTCCATAGACTAATACCTCCATGGTGTGTACAGACCACGGTCGTAGAAGAACAAGTCTGGACCACGGCCGTAGAACAACAGGTCTGGACACTCGTCTGGAAACTTGACCCCCTTGTTGTTTGGCTGTAGTTCACAAAGTTACCGAGAATATAGTGTTTTATTGGCGCTGATGTTACGGCGGTCGGACTAAACTCCGCCCACTTCCTTTCCGCTAAGCTAAACAATTTATCAAAACGTATTTTTTATCAATTTATGAAATACTTTCTTCGTTCACAATTTTAAGAAAAGGCTCCAGCAATCTTTATTTTCTTTATAAATTTAACAATGGATAAAAGTGGGCGGAGTTTGAGTCCGACCGCCCGGAAAACAGCGCCAAAAAGTGCGACATTATCGGTAACTTGACGAACTACAACCAAACAACAAGGGGGTCAAGCCAAATACATCGTTAGATAGGCGAGTGTCCAGACCTGTTCTTCTACGACCGTGGTCTGGACGCTCGCCTGGAAACTTGACCCCCTTGTTGTTTGGCTAGTTCACGACAAAGCTATAGGTTATTGGTGCTGCTGTTACGGCGGTCGGCTCAAACTCCGCCCACTTCCTCCCCACTAAGATAAACAATTTATCAAAACGTATTTTTTATCAATTTATGAAATAGTTCCTTCGTTCACAGATTTAAGAAAAGGCTCCAGCAATATTTATTTACTTTATAAATTTAACAATGGAAAAAAGTAGACGGAGTTTGAGTCCGACCGCCCGGAAAACAGCGCCAAAAAGTACGACATTCTCGGTAACTTGACGAACTGAAGCCAAACAACAAGGAGGTCAAGCAAAATACATTGTTAGATAGGCGAGTGTCCAGACCTGTTCTTCTACGACCGTGGTACAGACTACAGTCCAAAGAGGTTTTATTTATGAGTAGGTAGGCAAAAAGAAACGACTGTTGTATCATTTCTCCGTGATCATTCTGTTTTTTTCGGGAGACTGTAACATTTTACTGCTTTTCACCTACTTAATTTTCGAATTTCATAAAACTCTGAATTTGATTTGTTTATATTTACATAAGCTTCATTCTTATCAAAAAATCATCTCGATATCTCAACAGGTATAAGCGGTACAGATGATTATTTGAAATCACATTTTATTTTATTGACAGCTTTCAAGGACGAATTTCAAAAAATCCTGAAATTACTTTATTTTATATTTACGTAATATTTATTTTAAAGCAAAAACCATTTCAGTATTCCCACTGGTTTAGGAGATAAGTGGGATTAATTTAAAAAAAGTTATATTTTTTAAGAGCTTTCAAGGACGAATTTCGAAAAATTGTAAAAATTAAAAAAAATCACCTCACTATCTGAAATGGTTTAAGAGAAATCACGGATTAATGAAAAACACATTTAACGGCTTTTCACCCCCTTAATTTTCGAATTTAGCAAAATCGAAAAATTTGCGAATATGCATTTCATTGGGCAATATTACGAAGTTAAAAAATTTATTGTATATTCCTGGTTAATGAGATTTCAAGGATTCTTTTAAAACACATTTTACCCCTTTTCACCCTCTCAAGTATCGAATTTGGAAAACTCCTTTCTTAGTGGGTGCCTACGGGGCATGGGAAAGCTTCCCTAAAATTTCATGGTTCTAGGTCCAGCGGTTTGGGCTGCGCGTTGAGGAGTGAGTGAGTGAGTGAGTGAGTGAGTGAGTGTGTCAGGACACTTAAGACTAGCAGCAAATATTGTACAAGGACAATATGGGAAAGTCAGAAGAAAAACAGGAGACATGTTATTTAATTCCAGTTCACGCCGATGTGAGCGCTGTTCCTTCTACAATAGCACATTTCTCTATGGGTAGTTTTAGTTTTATATTTTGTTACATATAAATTGAAATGTAATCATGATTATAGAAATTAATTATGCTCTTTTAGTTATTATTTTGATTAGATAAAATTTCAAATACTTATAAACACATTCTAATACTATTAGCCTAAGAGAAATTTAGTCGTAAATTTATAAACGCCATAGAAAATAGAGATGTAAGAATGCAGATTTTGCTAGTGTTTCCAGTTCACGCCGTTGATAAAACGTCTCCCGCTACAACAATGCTAAAAGGCTGTACTTTCCCATATTGTCCTAGTACGATATTTGCTAGCAGTCCCCGGCTGCTTTGCTCGCTAATATTATTCATAACTGATAGTATTTACTTTAATAGAAAAAACCTCTTTGTACACCAAATTGGTACTTCAGTCACCAACTTTTAGAATGAAAAAGCTGCAAGTTGAGCTAACTCTGCAGCAGAATAAGTAGCCATAGCTGTCCACGCGAAAATCAGTCTTAAATTTGTCCCTGCCACCAACAGCGACTTCATTTGGGTCTTATAAATAGTACTGCAAAGTTGACGTTGTCAGGTAGTTACAGACTGTTAAATGTAAGATGTTAATCGAACGAAAAACGTCTGATTTATCCTGTGTATTACCATTGGTGACGGTGCCCTCTATTACATATTTTCAAAATATTTACATGAAGTTTAATGCTATTATTGGTGGGAAAATGTTTCGCGGAAACGAATTTGGTGCCCCAACCTTGGGATTACAGAGATAATATATTATGTGAGCTGGTGTTTTAAGGGACCTAAGTGGAAAGTGAGCCGCATTATCCATTTTACCCCTTTTAATCGACTACATGCAAATTGCACTAATTCGATCTGCTTTGCAGTTTTTGTGTGTCAGAATTGAACGTTCGCACGCAGCTTTTCACGGAATTCGAGCCCAGAACCTCCCGGAATATAGACCTGAGCTACAAACAACTGCGTCACGTAACGTCGAAATAATTTATGAAAACAAATTTACTTAAAAAATAAAATATTCATGTCCTGGGCTCATAGAGATTGCACAATTCCACTTATCGATATGATTTTGTAGCGTGAACTTCTGTATAATATATTTCTCGCTGGTCGTAATTGCTTTTCGGATCGTCTACCTTGGAAGTTCACAAACTTAGTTTTATTCTTAATAATCAAGTTATCTCATAAAGTAAAAAAAAACGTACATAAAATTTTTTAAATCTTATGTAAGCATCAATCTGACGCGAACAACACCTCAATATCTCTACTGGTTAGATAGATATCATGGGATGATGGAAAACAAATTCTGCGCTTTTTCACCCTTTTGGGTGTATGACTTCGAAATATTTTTATTACACATCTTAGACATTTGTAAATGTATCCCATTGAAGTGTCAATCATCATGCATATTGTACTTTGAATGCTATTCCTAAAACAGATATCACTCATGCGCGTTGAGCTGTGCACGCCGCTCGGCAGCATTGGTAGACTGCCAACTTAATCTCGATAGTATCATCACCTTGCTACTTCTTCGAACAAATGAATATGTCAGGAACAATGCCCACGGCTGGAATGTTTTGTAAGAATATCTCTGTTATTATAATTCTTTACCAATTGACCAGTTCGCTCGGGTTCTTATCAAGAAATCATGGTTTTTTACTCACTATCTTTCATATTTTTGAGAACTTAATCGTCTCTCACTCTGCAACGTCTCAGAAGTGGTATGCAAAGTTGTATGATATACTTTGTAACTGACATCTGATGTGTCATGTTTTTTACTTTTAGAATGAAAATATAAGAAACTTCGTTGCCGAAATAAGCCTGTGCAGATTTTTTTGTAAAAGTCGTGATTTTGTAGGATAATATTGTATTGATACAAGATTATTTTGTAAACAAGCAGATTGCCAAACAAACTAACTCGGAAAGGTACACACTCTCTCTGGTCATTTCTTATTTACGCTACATAACATTTCTTCAGATCAATATTGAAATACATTTAAGGTACTTAGAAAATATAAGTTTAGATGTTTGGCATATATTTGGTACTGTCTGGCTTGTAGACTATAATGCCACCAGTCCATTAAAGAAGCATTAATTTAATTAACCATTCCATATCACGTATATCACAATAGGCAATGTATTACTATAACTTGCGCAATGCTTCAGATACACAAATTCAAATTAGGTATGAGTCAACGTTGGCGAAGTTTCTTATGCACAGATGAAAATAAACATAACTTAGCTCTTACAGTGGCTGTGACTATTATACAGGACAGCTGCACAGAATAACAGTTTTGTAGTAGAACATACACCCAGAAACAAGCCAGAGTCTGATCACCCTACATAATTCACAAAAGTGCTATTTGTAGTTTGTCGCTATTTGCCTCTGTTGTATTTCCCCCCACAGACAATAATTACAGCTCGACGTACATTCTTTAAACAGCTAAGAATGTTTACGGTGTCTACATAAGCACGTCATTGGTACAATACAGTTCTGGTAATTGGTGTGTTACAAAACATTAAATTACCGATAGTTTTGCTTCTTAAGTGTTTAAGGTCATGTCTGGTAGCTCTACACTGCTTCCGACTATTATTTTTTTCTAAACGCAACCTAATTTAGGTATTGAAGAATCGCTACATTGTTTTTACCGTATGTATACTTATTTGTGCCCTAACTATTTCATGGTGATTATACCTACCTTTTTTTAAACTACTATACTTTTTAACAAGCCAAAATCAATAAAAATATTTTTTATGGCCGAGCTATGCCTTATCTTGCAAAAATCCAGCATACATTTGTGTACTGTATGGGTTCAAACTGTCTCGGATATTTTTAAGCATTCTGTTGAAAATATTTTTAGTTCTTAGCATCAATGTAAGAAATAAACTACCAACTGTGTACATGGCCTTAGTGTGTTCAACCACTCGTGTTTACCGGCCGTTGAGTTTAAAGTTCCATAATTAATCCAAGTTTTAAACGTAGTGTCAACTCAGTTAAAATGAACTTCGTTTCGCCTGCGACTTCGTTTGTGTAATTTTCAATTTAGTGCTATATAGTATAGGTCTATTTAGTACACGCATTTCTATTTTCAGTATCTTTTCGAATAGTAAATTTTGCCAAAAAAATTAAGATACCATTTCGCCGCTTTAAATGTCATAAAGTAATAGGTTATTAATACTGATAACAATACTAAAATTGATACATTAAGGTAAAAAATTATTTGCTAAAAAAGTTATGAATTTTTTTTATTCTGAATGGCGGAAAATAATGTTAAGAAATTACCGTCTTAGAAACAATTTAAAAAATTTAAATATATAGGCCATATGTTTTTTTTATATATATATAACCTTTGCGGGCACACGCACAACTCACCATAGTTGCATTGCAATCGAATTAATAGCATAGAAAGTATACGTTATAAACAGACAGATGCATTGCTTTATATGAGATAATGCAACTCGTATTCATTTATTTACATACCCCACTCTAGAAGCGGTAGTGTGATGGTCAGACCAATCATCTCCCATCACGTCGATACGGGTTCAATTAGCTCTCGATTTTCGCACGTAGGTATAATGGCAGATGTTGGCCGGTGGGTTATCTCGTAGAACAATCGTTTCCCGCATTCCACTGTGGCGCCATTTTCATCTCATCACACGCAGTTAAGACACCAGGGTTACACGATCATACAATTTCCCTGCTCTAGTACACTCTTACACTACGTTGCTGTATGCTGTTCACGACAAAGTTAGCACTTTTGTTAAAAAATCGACTTTTCTTTAAGACTAGTTTCAAAATATCAGTTTTGTGTCATCCGACGTCAACTTTTGAGTAGAATACAATCTGCACACGTTCTTTTTTACGAAGGTTGTCACGTTTACGTTAAAAAGTGGCAAGAAAGAACAAACTGGATGAAAGGTAAACAGCAACACGTGCTTCAAAAGATCTCACTTTATTGCGAAACTCCTATACTCGCATTTACCTGTGTGTGACTATTTGTAAAATGTACTGAAAGTTTTACTTCAAACAACCACACGTTGGTCCCTGTCTCATCTCACGTCCCTAATGTTCTCATCTAAGTAAGTTAACGTAAACTGTGTGTGTATGTAAGTAAGTAAGTATGTATATATATGTATATATATATATATATATATATATATATATATATATATATATAAATTCACCCTACGTGTTATTACGGGACATTACAAATAATATTTTTTTTTCATATAAGGTAGCCCTGAACAAAGAAATTTTCTTGCGATACATTCCGAATAATAAATATCCACAAGACATTCAGTTAATATTTACTCACATTTGAAAGTTATGAAATTAAAAAAACTAGTATAAAAGTGACCCAAAGTCACCCTCATTTACGGTATATGCATACAATATGTCCAGAAACCACCTCAAAACAAGAAAACCACGTGAATCCTGGGCTAAATTGGAGACGAAAGTGTTAGTGGCTAAATGTTTACGATAACAAGTTACATGCACAATGTGGCAACACAGTACTCTAGTTAGTTTCCTCCTGCGCTTCACAGATATCTTACTTATCTTACTACCATTGTTCTGACCTACATGTTATAGTTGCAGGTTAAAATACCGAGCAGTCCAAACATGATACTACGATTACTTGATGTCATACAATAACCTAACTCCTGGACGTGGAGTGCAGGAGCTAGGGAACTATCCCCGTGCAATGTTGCCACATTTTGCACGTAAAATGTCGTCGTAAAACATTTTACTAACAATTTCGTCTCCAATTAGCACAGGATTCGTGTGTATGTGTGTGTGTGTGTTTGTGTGTGTGTTTGTGCGCGCGCGCGCTTTGGCTAAATAAAATGATTTCAAATAATGGTAAATATATTTTTTTTACGAAAATAATATTACATCAAAAGACACTTTCCTTGTCACAAACCCTTTCTTCTTCTTGCAACGAAAAGATGCCTTTCTGTACCTACGATTATAAACATTGACATTCTTTTGATATAAGTAACGATTTTATAGACTTCTCAGAGCATTATTTTCATTGGAACAATTCGTAAACCTGTTAATATTTCAAACTTTCACGCAATTTTTTTTTTGTAAATTTGTACAAATGTTTGCCTACGTTAGTTAAACGCTAATGTGTAATTATATCTATAACTATTATAGCAACGATTTTTTGGCGAAAAGATTTTTGCAACATTTGGTTTCAATGCGTCATGTGCACACCTGCAGCTCTGCTACATCGTCTGTGATTGGATGGTTTTACTCTCACTTGCCTTGGCAAATTATAGCCGTATGGAGTCACAATAATCTTATTCTGATTGGTGCAGTTAAATGAGAAACGTGTCTGATCAAAGACACTCTGCCAATAAACATGAAGTAGAGATGCCGATGTGCACGTGAGACACTGAAACAAAGTTGGGGCAAAAATCTTTACGCGACAAATCGTGGCCCTATCTATAACTCTTTAGTCGGAAAAAAATCGGAAGACATGTACAAACATTAAAATTAGATTTTCAGTAATTTTAATGGCAGTAAATATAAGTCATACTTTTCAATACCCATTATTTATACCGAAAATTTTTAAAAGTTTGTAATACTGATGCTAATGCACATGGTATCATGTAACGGTATTTGAAATCACGAGTCAACAATTTTGTTGAGTTAGTTATATCGCTAATACAATTTTGATTATAACTTCAATTATATACCAAAAAAAAAAAATATCTTACTCAAAATAGTGAAAATACTTCTTGGGTATAGAAGACATTTATGAATTAGAATATATTACAACGTATTTGTAAATACTACGAGACCTTAACCTGGAGATTTTAACAAGTGCAAATATTTCTCTCTTAACACACGTTTTATTATTTTGTCGATACATATGTCACGTGAAATTTAGGTGCATAATTTAAAAAATATCAGTTGAAGAGTTCTAAAAAAATACCTTTTTTCGTACTTAAGGGCAGCTGCTAGCAAACTTAATTCAGGCAAAAAAAATAGATGTTAAATTGCTTTATTATTATTATTTTTTTTCACTTTTGGTTAAAGTTGAATAACGGTATTGTACTGCGTCAGTAAATAGAACAAACCAGAGGTAGTTTTAAAATAATTAACAAAATAAACAGAAGTACGTTACTTAACCTTATCTTCAAGTGGCAGCGAAACTTCTTTTTGATAAAAGTTATAGTAGGATGAAGAATTAAATTTTAACCTATTTTCCAAAAGGAATACATAATTTTGAGACAACCCAACATTTATGTAGCCTACCTTGTTCATTTATAGTCCTTTTTTTTTTTTTTTTTTTTTTAAATGGTGGCCATTTAAAACGTTATGGCACTACACATTATCTCGTGAACCATTTGACCGATTGCAATCAAACACTTTATTTTATAGTGCGTCATCCAAACAAAAAATGTCGGGAAGTATACTGTTGTAGGCCTCCATTTTGTAAGTTGGAACATGAGAAATAATTTTATGTGGTATTTCGAGAGCTACTCTAGGCTACCTATTGCAACTAAATTCAATATTTTGACAGTTCATTATCTAAGCGTTGAATTTACTTACGGTTTATTGCTGTTGGTTCGCCATTTTGAAAAAACGCACGACTTAAATAAATACATATTTTTTTCATATCTCGAGTACTGCTAGTGGGTTATATTTTTATAGGTGTGACATTTGCGTGTATAAACAGATTGTATACAAACGTTGTATTTAGACAGTTAATCATCCAAGCATTGATTTTAGTGGCATATATTGTTGTAGGTCAGCCATTTTGGAAAATAGTACGACGTAAATGTAGATTTCATTTTCTATTTTGAGATCTACGTGACCTATTATAACGTTTTAGGTTAATTTGCAACGACAGAAAAGAAAACAGCAGTATTCCGGAATAGAATATAGTCGTTGCATGAGTGAGTGAGTGAGTGAGAGACTTTTGATCAGCGCTGAACATCGAGGTCTTTAGCGCTGTTGAGGATGACATGATGTGAGTATGGAGCAACGCCGGAATGAATGGGCGGGGGAAACGGGAGAACCCTGAGAAAACCCGCCGACCAGCGGCATCGTCCGGCACGATTCCCACATGCGAAAATCCGGGGACCGACCTCACCGGGATCGTTGCAAGAGGAAATATAAGCAAAAAAAAGTTAACAAAATAAACAACATAATAAGGTATGTGAAAAATGGCGACACAAATGGACCAGGACAACGATGACAGTACAAATGACAAGAGGCACGGGTGGATACCAAAACAGACGACACAGCAAAGAAAACAGCAGGCCTCCTTCGACGACAACAGGTGCGATGTTTTGTGAACCGATGTCTACTCCAGTCTTCAGGCCACAAAAACAGCACAGAAAAAAACTATTTTGTCAGTATGAACCTCAACAAAAAAATTTTTGTGGCGGTTACAAATTGTTTTTTAATCACTGCAAAAATGTTTTGTGGTCACCACAACAATTTTTTTATGGTACGTAATGACAAATATTTTGTGGTCACCAATAATATTATGACTTGCATTTCATTCTTTTGCTGCTACATTAGAGGCCAGCTGATCGTCGTAGGTCTTTTACTATTGCTTAGTTTTTGCCTTCTCATGAACAATTTTCGCTTCTGGACTTGGGTTGCTTTTGAATTCACCGTTTCCCGGTAAAAAGAAATAAAGAGGTTTGAAATATGTATTCACATGAAAACTTTTGTTGTATTTTTAACTAATCATGTAAACTCCGCTAAGTTTATATACAACGATTTAACTGTATTAGGCCCTATATAGACAATATCGGTTCACAATACTGTTGTGTCCGAAATAAGGGCAATATATTATTACTGCAGCAATATTAATAAGTAGTACTCTAAGTAATAAAGGTTATGGTGTAACATTAAGTAGTGATAGAGTTATAAAGTAAAGCCTGCCTTCCTTTCTGCATGAGGCCGAGCTGGGATGACCAGTCGAGCAAATAGTGAGAAAATTGTGTACTCTGATAAGACC
>PNEQ01097268.1:29962-49749 GCA_003012365.1 Medauroidea extradentata | reverse complement strand
GGAGAGAGTTACCGCCAAATTTTAATTGCTTTAATAATGTTTGTTTTTGTACGAGATATAGTTTGTTTTGTAAATATACACCGTGTCTATTTTGATAGTAATGAAAATTTTCTTGCTTTCACAGTTTTTAAATAGTGGCATGTCAAATCACAAAGTTGCATAATACGGTTTTATACAAGAAATGAAGATCAACTGAATTAAAAAAAAACTAATTAATTCAATCTGAAGAACAATATCATGGGCTACGTCAAGACATATATGAAAGCCGGCATTGACATTCTTCGTATTAAAAAGAATGACAGAATTTTGGCAATTTTTATTTCAAATTCAGCAATTGTTTAAAGAAACAAAAAAAAACATTCAGTACAGTTGTTTTATAAATATCTTGACGTTCCCTGTGACAAGGTTCTTCAGTGTGAAATTATTTCATTTCTCTAAGTCAGATAGTTTTGGTCTCTTGTATAAAACCGTTTTTAAAAATTTGGGTTTGACCTGCCTTTACGCAAAATCTATTAAATCTAGACACATTTTATTACTCTAAATATATCCGCAATATGTGTCTATAAAGTAAATTGTATATCGTAAAAATATAAAAATTATTTAAAACTTTAACATTCTGCAGGGAGTCAATACCCCACCCCCTTAATCGACTGTATCTGTTAGACGTGTGGAGATATCCAGATGATTTCTGAATAAGAATGAAACTTACGTAAATACCTAATAATTTTTTTTTTTTTTTTCAAAATTCTATGGTTTAAGTGGCGGAAAGATTTAAAATGTTACAGAATTACCAAAAATAAGAAATGACTACGGAGAAACAATTTTTTTGAAGTTGTTAGTTTTTGTCGAGCTATTGATACGTGTACCACTTTGGCTACATGCCTATATTTACACATTTGCTTTAACAATTCTGACGACCTTTCTCGACTTAATTGTTTGGAACGCTGGTAAGAAGTTTAGGGTTTAAATTCCGTGAAACAAACGGCGTCGGGGAACTGCTATGCTATTATAGACGCACATATTAGTGGCAGTTAGCAGAAGGGCCGGGAAAACGAGAGATCCATTAGAAAAGTAACCGAACTGCGGCATCGTACAATAGGGTGGCCACAGAAAAGTGGAAATGAAATTCCCTGACATTTCCAGGTATTTCCTGACTATCTGTGTGAAACTCATACGCAGTAGTATCCAATTAACCCCATGAAATGTTTCACAATTTAAGATACAGTAAGTAGGCTTTACGTCTAGCCAATATCAATGTCATTAGTGTGAGTGAAAGTGAGAGAATTTTATCAGCACTTAACAAGGTCTTCAGTGCTGCTGAGGGGTGGACTCAGGTTAGTATAGAGCGGCGCCGGAATGAAAGGGCAGGGAAAACGAGAAATCCTCGAGAAAATCCGTCTACCAACTGTATGTCATTTTATAGGGATCTCCCATTTCATCCACTCTTGCAGTCCAGTGCTGCTCCATAAACATCATTCACCCCACATCAGTTGTCAAAATAATAGTTTTTACGAGCCATCCAAATTTCTCCACACAGTTAATTGTAATGGGCTTTGTGAGATACTGGCACAATCAACTAACGTGTTCATACATGTTAATATATTTTAACTTCGTAGATATGATGCCTGCAATTAGAAAACTAAAATGCACTGGACTTACTTAATACTCTTCCATCCTGCAAACAATTGTTTAAAAATAATCATAAGAACACAAACACTTAACTACTTACTCACACGACAGACCCTGCATTATACTTTTTTTCAATGTATAGCAGGCCTACATGAGAAACTTTTCCCTGATTGTTCATAAAATTCCCTGACATTTCCCTGGTTTCCCTGACCACTTTCAAATTCCCTGATTTTACCTGTTTTCCAGGTTTTCCAAGTCAGTGACCACCCTGTACAGGCATGATTAACACATGTGAAAATCCTGTTGTCTGCCGGTGTAATCGAAACCAGATTACAATGATGTTGATAATTTTTAAAAGAATAACGAGCAAAGCCGCGTCCGGGCAGCTGGTATACATTATAACATATTCCTGCCCTCTACAACATAAAGAACTACACAACATCCTTTTTGCTTAACAGTATGGTATAGATAAGCCGTTCACTGAACTTGAAAGCGAATGTCGGTATTTTAACGAAGATGATAGTAGCCGAACTGCAACCTAGAAGGGGGAGGAAGCGTGCCTGACCCTGGTCAATATTATTAACTCATTATTAAAATATTTACAGTTCAAACAATCGGTCTGCAGGGGTGTCAAGTCAGGGTGTTGCCAAAAAAATCCAACACTTTCAGTACACTTAAAGCACAGAATATTCACTCAAACTTTTATACTCAAACTTTTAAGTTAATAGTAGCTTATTATTGTATACGTTAAAGTCTGTATAAATATAAAATTAGATTAAACATACTTCTATCCTATGTATACTGTATTTCTTTATCTGATTTTTATATTTTTACGTATATGTACTAATATGTACGGGAGTACAATTTATATTTTGTAACCCAGCATTTTAAATTTTTTTAGGAGGGGCGACATTGTAACCATGTACCCCTCTCTTCCTACGTCACTGAAAATGGACATGTGTTATCACTTTTACCCATATAAAAATATACAAAACAACTTCAGTGAACTGTACTCAAAACACTGATATGAAATATATCCGTTCTTGTATCCCCCTGCTCCTACGTCACTGTTTGAGAGCACTGTACGTAATAATGGTATGCCGTAGGCTATGTCAAGTAAAGCACTAGTTTCTTTAACTAGCTCTTATTGCTTAAGTATCCAGATATAGTTATAACGTGTTGTGAAGGAACATACAAATGGTATTTACGTACCAGTTACTACTTCTACCAAAAGTTTAAGGACACCATTATATTTAACTAACAAAACGGGCCTAATAATTAATCCTACGGGACCTAATTATGAATGACACGTGGATAACTGTTTCAGGCTACGATCAGAGTTTAGTTTGTAAAAAAATCGAAACTAGGAGAGTTTGTTTAAACGTTATACTTTTCTTCGTTATTTAAAATAACATAAATGTTTTAAACTGTAACGTATTTCCCGCGATGTAAAAAATAAAACAATGTTTATCCTTATTTTTGAGCAAAAACATAAAACCCAAATGAATAATTATAACCCTAGAATAACTCCCCAGTTTTATTATACAAAAATAATATTACATTTATCACTTTTAAAGTAGTTATAGGCTACTAGTATAATTATGCTAGTATATTTATAACAGTATAATATTATACTGGTATTATAATCTTATAATATTATTAAAACAAAACAAAAAATAAAGGATAACATTTGAGCAAACTGTCCTAATTTCGAAATATTTGCACAAATTAAATTCTGAACATAGCTTTAAGCAGTTATCCTTGTGTCATTAATAATCTGGTCCCGTGGGATTATTTATAAGGCCAACACCTTTTCTTAGTTAAGTATAACGGTGTCCTTGAACTTTTGGTAGAAGCTGTAGATATTTTAAATATCACGATAACATAGAATAATATTTTGTCAACGTTAGTTTAATTGCTTGCAATACGGAGGTTGAGAAATATTCATGTTCACGCAAATAGAATATTGAAATTTAAATGTTTGAAATTTCACTCGTTCAGTAACACGTCGTTGTGTAACGTTATACAACATAGTTGACAGTAATATTTAGCAAGTTGTGCGTTCATACATTACAGCTGACAGTTGTCAAATACGGGATCGCATACAGTAACGTGAGGAATAGCAACATAAAACGTTAAAATAACCTTATACTTCATATTGTCGCACTACGTAATATGTGTTAACAATCTATACTTTAATCACTTGCCAGTCAGAACTGTCTAGTAGGGTATTACATACAGAACAAGAAAATATAAGGAAATATTATCCTTGCATCACGTTCTTCTGACAGCTGTGCTGTGACAACATTTATTTTCCGTAATACGTGGCTGCTAAGTGAGCTTTGTTGGTAGCAATCGATGTTCGGACCCATGGATGGAGCCACGTGTGCAGTCGTTTCGCACAGGAGGGTGACAACTGTTTCTGTCAAACGGGGAGAAAGTGACCGTTTACAACTACCTGGACCAACAACCCACAACATTATTCTGTAATCAGGATCAAGTTTATCGCTTAATATGAGATATTTAGTGTCTGAAATACTTTGTTCTATCATTGTTTCTGAAGGTTTTTACTGTAAAGAATCACTACAGTGATTGTGTTTCACGTTTTGTTCGTGTTTAAGGCGACCGCCTACCTCTCGCTTCAAAAGCGTTACAGTGTGTTCGTAAATAGGTTTTTTCTAAGAAAATATTCCACGTGTGCCCGTTGTGCCGACACACGAAAAGAAAATAAACTTCAGACAAGGTACCTCATTGTTAAGACGCTACTCTCATTAAAAACACTGTTTGTAAGCCCTCCAACATGGCTAAAAACGGCCTTTTCAGATTGCCGCACTACAAAATGTACTAACCGGATGTATGTGGAACTGAGATTGCGACCTGCACTAAACTTAGTTGCAGACTTTCCACCAATATAATTATATGGACACTGCTTAATGTCTCATAGTAAAAACGGTTCGGCGGGAAGCTTGCACGCTAATTCAGCGCTTTGCTTGTTGAGGCAACGCGGCATTTGTTGCGCGCTTCAAGGTCGACCTTACTACTCCGTCGCTTTTGAGCCTCTCATGTGCGGGTAGACGGTGCCCCAACCTTGAGGTTAGTGAAATTGTGTATGTGGGCTGATGCTGTCGAGGAACTTCGGTAGATAGTGTACTTCATCATCAATTTTCACCCCTTTTAAATTATTTTATCCAAATTGTATTAATTTCATCTGCCTTGCAGTATCTTTGTGTCAAGATTTGAACGTTGCACAGCATTTAAAGGTAATTGAGCTCAGAACCTCCCGAACAATAGATCGGAGCTACAAACAACTGTGCCACATAACGTCGAATTGTTCATGAAAACTAATTTAAAAAAATAAAATATTAATTTCCTAGTCTCATAGATGTTATACAACATGTTCCGATAGAAATGCAGAATGAAGCTCCTGTATAATTTACTTCTCGCTGGATCGGATCCTCTACCTCAAAAGTTTACAAGCTAAATTTCTTAAAAATTATGCTATATTGTAAAATGAAAAAATTTCATTAATTGTTTTAGGTACTTACGTGAGCATCATTCTGGTGCAGACAACATCTCAATATCTTTACTGGTTATGATAAATATCATCGGCTGATATAAAGCAAATTTCATGCCTTTTCACCCCTTTAGGTGTCAAATTTCGAAAAATGTAACTTTACATCTTAAATATTTGTACAAGTATCCAAGTGAAGTGAAAATCATGACGATAGCCAGTTCATTCAAAGCAAAATCGATAATTTATTAAAAATTACATATCGATATCACCCCTGTACAGTGCTAAGAATTCAAACTTTGAAAAATCTTACAACCTATTTGCGGCCATTTATAGTATCATCACCCTGAAGCACAAATATACTAAATAGGCCTATCTCGGTGGGTTCCATATACATCGAGGATTTATCTAAAACACATTCCAGTCTTTTCACCTTTTAAGAGACTGAATTTCGAAAAACCCTTGAATCACATTTTAGGTGTCTTTACTGGTGTCCCTTGGACGTGAAAAACACGACACTAGCCCGCTGGGCTCAAGATATACAGACGTTCATTGAAAACACATTTCATCACTTTTAACCCCTTTTCACTTCCTTAGGCGTTGGATTAAAAAAAACGTGAAATAACTTTTCAAGTATTTGAGTAAGCATCAGTCTTAAACAAAAATCACGTCGATATATAAATATAAATGGGGGTCGATATATATATATCGATTGTGAATTGAAAATATACATTACCCTTTTTAACCTCTTTGGGAGTGGATTTGGTAAATAAATTTAAATCGTATTTACGATATTTACATAAGCGTCAATCTAAAGCAAAGAGCACTTCGATATCTCAATTGGTTCGATAGATATGGAGGAATACTCGAAAACACATTTCGCGTATTTTCACGCCCTCAGTTAAAAAATTTCGAAACGTCTTGGAGTCGTGTCATAGACATAAATGTATACGTAACCACTGAAGTAAAAACCACGACGATAGCCAATTGTGTTTCAGTGATACAGACGATTCATAAAAAACACATTTGCCCCATTTTACTGGTTGGGGGTCGAATTTAAAAAAAAAATCCTAAAACATATTTTAGGTATTTACGTAAGCAACATTTGAAAGTGAAAACCAGCTCTCTACCTCGATGAATTCGATAGATATCGTTAGTTAATCGAAAACACATTAAAGGTCTTTTCACCCCCTTAAATGTTGAATTTAAAAAGAACTTTCAATTGGCTAATATACATTTTATGTGCGTCCTATAAAAGTAAAAATCACGATGATAGATCGTTGCGTTCGAGCTCTATCGATGTTTCTTCGGAAATACATTTCACCCCTTTTCACCCCCTTGGCAAGGGCGTCATTTAGGGGGGCAGGGGGGCATATGCCCCCCCTGGATTTAGAACTTTGTGTGTATAATAAATATTTTTTTATTATTTAAATAATGGTAACTTAAGCACGTAAAACTGAAGTTTTATTATTAAAGTTTCTAATTTATACATGTTTAATTAATAAAAAGGTGCAACAAGGTCCCTGTCGCCGAAAAATATCTTGCCCCCCCCCCAAGAAAAACCAGAAATGACGCCCCTGCCCCTTGGAGGTTGAATTGCGAAAGTCCCGTCTTAGTGCTCACCTACGTCCTGAGGGAAACCCCCACAAAAAATTTCACGATTCTTGGTCCTGTGGTTTGGGTTGCAGTTTGATATTTCAGTCAGTCAGTCAATCAATCAATCAGTCAGTGTCCTCTTTTATGTATAGAGATATGTAAGCAAGTAGTCAGACCATAACGTCACCGCGAATGCCAATGAAATATTACCGTACTGTTAAAATATGCATTTGCTTCAACCCGCAGTGTGAGAATGAGAATACGCGTGCATTGAATACTAACATTTCGATACAGTATAGGTAATGGTTATTATCTGGTTATTTGAAAATATGTGCACTTTCGTAACTTCATTACTGTGTTATACAATTGCGTTCTTTATTTTAATGTTTGAATAATATAAATGGACATGTGTCACTTTTGCATGTACTAAATGACTTGTGCGCCGCACTGGTTCAGCCAATATACAGTGTCTGGTCGCTTGAGGAAGGTGTGAACGGGCGATGCTCCAATCCTACAACACAACCTGTGCCCAGCGCAGTTAGAGCGCACCGCTATTCGTTGTTGTGCAGGTTGCCTAGATGCCAGGCTCCCGCTTGCACACAGCCGAGGATTGCCGAAGTGGACTTTGATTATTTCAGTGGCCCAATTTTTGTGTCCATGACTGTACATGATAAATTGCTCTTTGTATCCTGTACATATCTTTAAAAAAATATATGGAACTGAATTAATTTTTTAAGCACTGACAAGCTGTTTGAAACACACTTTTATCTTCGTTTTAATTTTATTTCACAATTGCGTAAATCTTATTTAAATACATTAAAGCTCGTTTACCATACATAAGTTTCTTTACTTTTCGTTGTTTAATGGGGCCGCGGCGGCCGAATGGCCAGACAATTCGCCTCCCACCAAGGCGATTCCCGGATGGGTCGGTCCTAGGATTTTAGCATGTGTGAATCGTGCCGGGCGATGCCGTTGGTCGGGTTTTCTCTGGTATCTCCCGTTTTCCCCGCCCTTTCATTCCGGGACTGCTCCATACATCATGTCGCCCTTCACCAGCGCTGGAGACATCGCTGTTGTTGTCGAATAGTCTGGATAACTAAGTACTTAGCGAGTATATACTGACCATTCGGATACAGACTTAGTCATTAAAAGAAAGGAAGTGATGAAATCGATGTAGACAACGGAAATGTTTGTAGACAGATAGAAAATGCTTAGCATGCATTTACAGACTACATAAGAGTTTACTAGAAGCAGAAGAGGGATAGACGGGGCGTTAACATAAGGTTCCTTATGGATATATGCATCTATGCTTTCATTTACGCAGATATTTAATCTCATATTTTACGTCTTTACTTTTCGTTTTCTGTAGAAATAGTTTTATCGAAATTATTAGTACCTGAGTCGAACATCACATGCTTGAAAATTATGCTAGAAATATTGCATATGAATTACAGAATAACTTTCCAAAAGTGACACTACCTAAAAATAAAATATTTGGTTAACCGAATAAAATCTATACTCGTGTATTTACAAGTAAATTGTTCGACTTAGGTCGGCTAAATATTTCATTGGTACTGATAGTGAGCTTGTATTGCTTGATGCATAAGTCTTGCATAAATGCCGCTTTGCTTCTGGAACACGTGTATATTATCTGTTAGGTGCTGCTGTTTTTTTGGCAGAATGAGAAACAGTTTCTAAAACATAAAATAGAGGATACAGAACAGTGTCAGGTTATCAGTACTGCCAAACTTAACAGCTGTCAATTTTTTATCAACTTAAAAGTGTGTCGTAGATAAATAAACGCTGAAAACGTCAATTAATTTCTACGCTTTTTTCGAAGCCAATATGGAAAAAATACTCAACGACAATCCTAGATAATGGTATTTGCCAACTTTATGTGTAAATATTTATCCAGAATTACTAATTCGTTACGCGTGATCTCTTGCGCCGCACATATATGCTCGAGGTTTCGGCGTCAAAGATTGTTCCTCAGAAGTTTCTAACACTGAAAACAATTTAGTTTAAAACGTTGGCCAAAACCATTTGTCTAGAATTGATATTGTTTAATTTTCGCAAATTGGCTTCAAGAAACCTACAGTTATAGATTAATGCTTTTAGCGTTGAATTATGGACCACGGCCTCTTTAGTACGTCAATAAATTGATGTTTAAATGAGGTTAGATTTGCAGCACTTCGTATTGTATTCAGAAAACCTAATATTTTGTTAACTAAGGTACATTTTATTTTGGCACTACTGAAGCAAATATAGGTACAAAGATTCGTTCATTTTGTCAAAAAAAAAAGTCAACCAATACAAAAAAGAGAGAGAAACTGTACTTTAAGTAGGCTCTGTTCGATTTTCAGTATCAGATTATCCACTTCGGTTTAGATCGACTAACATGTAAGTTTTTTTATTTTAAGGTTTATTTGATACTGTTCTTTTACGCTCGGTAAAACATAGAACAATGTAATATAGAGTTCACTACTAAATCGCTTACGCTTGAAAACATTGCGCAGCCGTAAAAAGCGCGCGGAGTTGTTCATTGCTACGTTGCGCGTGACGTGTTTTTGTCCAGAGTTTTGCGTCACGTGGGATGGTTGGATTCCAGCCAGCAGTGGCAGCGGTGGAATGTGGAATGGGATGCCGCCAACGGTTCGATCGCCCTCTGAAATTCGGCGGCGCCGTCGGACACCAAACGGCATCGTAATTCGAGTGACCTTTGCAGACCGACAATTGCAGTTCGTTTTCTGTCGAGTGGACTCTTCCAAAAGCCTTGATTACAAACTAAAAATATTCTACATTTTATGTGAAATTCATTCCGCGGTAATTTCCAATATACAGGCTGTTCCTGAACAACACCGACAAACTCCGACTTCCCATGAAAAAAGTAACAGAAAAGATGTTTTATACTTTTCGCCTAAACGTAATATTAAGGGTGTTATGAGCGTCTGAATATTACAATTTAGAATCACCATTCCCCAAAGTATCTAGAGCTAAATAACATAAAAAATGTTTACAGCATTGCTGTATGCTATTCAGATCTTGAAACCAACAGCAAAGACTAGTTGATATCTTCAATCTTTAAGGAAATAGCAGGGGTGGCTACCCTCTAACTGCACACAACTATTTTACCATTACGTTTTTCGAACATTTGAAGATGGTTTATTGAGAAATGAGACCTGTGAAACAAAAAAGGTCTCCTTGTTGCAACTGTCTAGGACATGTACCGTTTATGCTCAAAACACACTTGAAGATTCGTGCAGAAATACAGAGCCTACAGCATAGGCAATGCTGCAAACATGCATGTGATGTGTGCAGCGTACTGACGATGGTGGACATTCACTATAAAGAACAAGTACAATACTGTTAAAGTCGCAGATCAGTTTGTTGCTAGCATTCTACGTACATATCGTAGCAGTTGTGAACGAAAATGAAATTGGTCCCAGACAGCTGAAACACGTGTAAATGATATTATGTTCGTCACGCTGATAACAAACCAAACACGAATAACTTCGTGAGGTAATACTTGAAAAAGAAAATATAATAGTACAATGTCGGTATCAATGTTGTTTCTCTAAAATATGGCAGCACAGCCATCACAACGGTTTAATAGTCACGATGCTTGTCTCCCTACAAGGCGATACAACTTTGATTACCGCCGGGTGTCACACCAATTATCACATGTGGGAACCGTGCCGGTACGATGACGTTGGCCGGTGGCTTTTATCGTGGATCTCCCATTTTCCTTATTCTCCGTTCCCTGTGCAACTCCATGTTTACACCATGTCATCCCTCTTTGTCCCTCAAAATCTTAAATGTTATGAGTCGTCCGAATCTCTTCATTCATTCTGTCAGTATTCCTACAAGAAACCCTTTATGCATGTTGCTGGTTCTAAAGTCTTAAAAACGCTTTTATGTTTGTCGTTTTTTGTGGCTGGTAATGTCTTTATTTGTTGCATTTCAATACTTGTGTACAGTACAGTGGTATGTATTGCTATCACGTAATACTTTGTTATTTAAATGCATCTCACCCACGATCGCAACCCACACAACTTCTTATTGAAAGTAGCCTACACGGCTCGACACGCTCTGTCTGTTACGCGTGCTTGCTACTTCTTTAAAAGAAGTTTGGAGAAAACTATTTACTTCGCCAAGACTAAGCTCTCTGAACTATTTTTGTGTTTGCAATCACACACGTGTTACAAAGTAAGAGAATACCATGACCTACAACGTTTTCAAAAAGTGTAATATGCCCGGTTTTTTTCTGCATCGTGTGAGGATCCTAAACGTTTATGCAACTCAATAACATTTAAAATCCAGACTTTTGGGAGATGGCATGCTTTAGAGAAACAACATTGATACCGACGTTGTACAATTATTTTTGTTTTTCAAGTATTGCCTCACGAAGTTTTTCGTGTTTGGTTAATTATCAGCGAGACGAACACAATACCATTTACACATGTTTCAGCTGCCTGGGGCCTACCAATTTGGTTCACAGCTGCTACAGTGCTAGCAATAAACAAACTGATCTGCGACTTTAACAGTATTGTACTTGTTTATAATGAATGTCCACCATCGTCAGTACGCTGCACACATCACATGCATGTTTGCAGCATTGCCGATTTCTGCACGAATCTTCAAGTGTGTTTTGAGCATACCGTCCTAGACAGTTGCAACAAGAGGACCTTTTTGTTACACAGGTATTATTTCTCAATAAACCACCTTCAAATGTTCGAAAATCCTGACGGTAAAATAGTTGCATGCAATTAGAGGGTAGCCACCCCTATTAATTTCATAAGGGTGGAAGGTGTCAAGTTGTATTTGCTGTTGGCTTGACGGTCCCAGCAGAATTAATCAATGCTGAAAATATTGTTTTTTATGTAATTTTTTCCGATATTTTAAAGAAATTCGATTATAAATTTTGATATTCAGAGTTTGTCGGTGTTCTTCAATTGCATCCTGTATACAACGTGTATTTGAAAGTTACCGACAAACTTTAACTGGTTATTCCTGTGGCGAAATACAGAGAATCCATAGTCCTGGTCAAATAGGGAAGGCTGCAGATGCTTCCAAAGATAGAGAAAAAATTAAAAATTATTGCGATATTTTGAAAATGGCTTGCTTGACAGAAACAGACTTCTGGTTACCAATAAATGTTACCGAAATTAATTATAACGTGAGGTATTTGAACATTTAACACACCTCAATCATGTTCAAATGGGATGGCACCAATCTTATTTTTGAAAAAAAAAAAAAAAAAAAACGTTGGTGATTAAAAATTGACTATTTTGTGACCAAAAGTAATAAAACGTCAGCAAAATTAGAAAAACAAGTGTCTCTTGCAAAACTTGTCTGAAATTTCGTCCTTAAAGGGTAATCATTACATGTTTGATTTCACAGAGAACTGCTATTGCCTACCAAGTACAAGTGTGTATATATATATATATATATATATATATATATATATATATATATATATATATATATATATATATATATATATATATATATATATATATATATATATATATATATATATATATATATATATAACTTCAACTAAAATATTGCACGCTTAAGGTACATTTACATGAAACAAGCAAACTTAGTGTATATACCAGTGCAGCCAATAGACTACACTTAAATTATAATACATCTTAATGTCTAAAAATTTAAGTGGTCATTTTAGGTTAACGTGTAAATTTTTTCTACTTGATTAATTTCTCCTGTTACAAAATTTATCTCGTGACTACCTAACAATTTTTTTCGAAATAAATCACAAAGATAATATTGCCAGGCGGAGCAGCTAAATATCATACAACAAGGTAAGATAAAAAACAAAATGAAGGAAAAACTAACTATATATTTACACTGTGTACATGTTGTTAAGATCGAGTCATTAAAGTGAGAAACTGATGATGTTCACAAACGCCTATGAGAAACAAAAGTCAGTGCAAGTTTACACCTTTAATGTACCCTACATAGTACAAACTGTGTTCAAGATTTTATTTATCTATACTATTTGAAAGATAGAGTACTGTAGAAACACATTCATAGAAACAAAATAATTCGTTAACGAGTTTTTTTACTTTTCGTTTAGATAATTTTTAATTGCGAAAAGTGTGATAGCAATTTCTTAAAAATCTTAAAGAAGATAATATTAACTGTCCTTTGTTGTAAGGTAACGTCACTCCCTGGTTTTAAAAGTTAATGTATACTAAGTTCTGTTTACCGGGCTACTAATACCAAGAAAATATTTTGGCAACTAATTTATCACGTCAAATGTAAAATAAATGTTTAGTTACTACTTACAAAAAAGCAGAACAGTACATTATAAAATTTACGAAAAAATTGTATGGTTGCGAAACGCATAATTTTGTGGCCACAAAAAGCCATAAATAATAAGGTTGTTACTCAATGCCACATAGAGACGAGTTATCGTCGAGAAGACTGCACTACATTTCAGATGAAGCATGGTTCGTTCGCTCCTATCGCTTCCGCACTTCTGGGCCCCGAACGTTCGAAATACATCCAAGACAGTACCCTTAAGTTTGCCTATCTGTTACTTATAGGGGTATGAAATCTATCTCTCTTCAACTGGATTTAATTATTATTAGGGTCTCCTGATTTTCACTGAAAAAAATTTTGCACCACTCATTTTTCAGCCGTTCCTAGCCTAAGGGGCTTTACCGGCTTTTGAGTTTCGTTTTCTGTTAGGTTCGGACAAGCCTCTAATTGTATTTTAAGTGTATTGGTTGTTTAATTTATTTGGGTTGATTTTGGTTTTATTTATTTTACTTTTTGGGATGGTCGATTGCTGAATTGGGATCTATTCTTGTTGATGTGTGGGAACAAGGGAAGTTTCATCAGTGAAAAGCCCAAGATGAGAGCTTAGGGTGGTGTTGTTTCTTCTAAGGTTGACTGAAGTAGTTTGTTGATATAGTGGAGATATTGCTGTGGTGGAGTGATGATCGTGATGCTATCTTCTTCTTGCTTGATGGGTTCTGCTACCATTTTGTTTCAATGCCTTACGTGCACACCGGAAACTTTGCTTCGGTCGGTCATAGGTTTTTTTTTCTTGGTGTTCTGCCCACTAATTACAGACTGTGGTGTCGCGATGACATTGTCCTGATTGGCTCCATCAAGCAAGTGACGCCTATATACACAAAGACATGCTGTCAATAACCACGAATCAGAGCTAATGATGGCACTGAAATTAAGTGGGGCAAAATTTCTAAATAATAAATTAATACTGTGCTGCCCTATGTTGCCTTAAATATCTTGTAACATAATTTTCACTTTTAAAAATGATTGTGGGAATATCCATTCTGACTTTCTTCACCGTCAAGAAAAAAAACACATAAAACACAGAGTAGGTACCTACCAATTTAACAAGAATATGTTCTTAAATGCTACCTGCACGAAAAATAAATTCAGATATGTTGCATCATAGTTGAACTACATAAGAATGACATTGGACTAATTGACCATGCAGCTTTGTGATCCGAGTCTGGTTGTTCCATTAGTTTGACGCTAAAATATTTTTGCATAATTTTTCTTACAAATACATCACATGCACATCGGTAGCTCGGCTCCATGCTTGTTGGCAGCGTATCTTTCTCCAGACACAGCTCTCATTTGACTGCACCAATCAGAGAAAGTTTACTGTGACACAACACGTCTTTGACCTGCCAGGAGAAACCCAAGACAAGAGAGATTTACAACAACCAATCACTGAACATGAAGCAGAGCTGCAGGTGTGCACATAAATACACTGTAAAAAAATTTAAGGTAAATTTATTCTACATGTAATGGAAGCTAATTACCTCTACAAGTGAGGGAAAATTACTCAACATGTGTTAAGGAAAGTTACTCAACCGGTAATGTACTTTTTCATTACATATTGGTGCAAGTCCTCAAGGACAATTTGACATAACGCGCGCGCGAAACTTCCGAGTGGTTTGTGTGGTGAATACACTACCTTGCGAAAATTTCCATACATATTCGGAAATCAGATTTACCTCTCAAGGTTTGGGAATATTACCATACACACGATGAGTAATATTACTAACTTTTTTTACAGTGTAGGGACAGGGAAATTTCGCGAATTCAGTGACCTGCGGGATAGAATCTGTTGTACTATGCATACTCAACCCCGTCTATTCGTTCATTGTCTGATGTTCCACTGCGTAGCAGCTAGTCGACAAACTGTCGGAGCTTGAGAATGAATAGGATAGTTGATTATAACATGTAGGTAATTGAATTCACGAAATTTTCCTGTCCTTACACACAAAGCAATGAAACCAAAAGGTGCAAAAATATTTTCTCCGCAATATCATGGATGTATGTATTGGGAACATGTTCAGCAGTTAAGAGTAAAAAAGATATGAGTGAGGTGCTAAAACACAGATTATGCGCCAGGCGGGAACTATTCGTAGTGGTCAGAGTGCATGCCTGTCAGTCAAGAATTCGGGTGAAGGGCCAGCTGCAGGCCAATTGGGAACCGCCCATCGTATTGCCGCCGGCTCGTTAGCCGCGGACAAAGCTGCTCTGAGGCAGAAGACCTGGAGGGATGGTTGAAGGGTAGGGAAGGTGGGTAAGAGGCCAGCCTCGCTTTGCATAACCGAGTTAGACGTGGGAGGGTTGGGGGGAGGGTTGCCCGCGACCAGCTCCGAACTTGCAAACCCCTTGCGCGAGCGTTGAGGGTGGCTCCCTTCGAACTTCACCTCTAATTACTTCCTCGGCATGCCTCTTGCTGCGGAAGCCTTTGTCTTGGACCGGGGCACATCAGCAGATAACCGCAGCTACCCGCTCTCGCGATCGCATGGGGATCACTGAATATGTGCGGGTATGGAAGTCGCTAAGGGATACGATCCATTCCACGCGTTTCAAGACCGCCTCGGAGCTGTTTTGCGGCTTGGAGACTCAGAAGAGAAGAGATATATAAGAGCTACACTGACTGACACGTGAGTCTAGGACTCCATCGTTCTTACGCGCAAAGACATATCCACCTCCTGTAGAAGAACTTCGCCTTGACTCATTACGAAATATTTTTTATTTTTAAATAAATTGCTAAAAGTAGCAAAACATCAAAATTTCAATTTATAATTCTTTTTAAATAAAAAACTTGTAATAGGTTTTTATATACATCAAGCACTAGCCCGTGACATGCTGTTTCATAGACATTATTTTGTTTCATTGTACTTATTGGTTTTCGAAGTGTGGATGAAGAAAAAACATACAGATTTTGACTTTGAAATGTCATTATTGGAAAAATAGATGAGCTAATTTATTTTCCCTTTTGTTAGAAAAATATACTCCCATATATCGTCTACAAAACTAACACCATTTCATACAACAATAAAACGTTTTATTTTTCATACAGTAAGAATAAGTTTCTATTGTTGAAGTTGTGTTAATCGAGGATTCGTCCCTTGCATCTGGCAGTTCATGGTCTGGAGATGTACCTGGACACCTACCAGCCAAACTGGTTTCACTGTGTGTTGTGTATAGTCATGGTTAAGAACCGCATCCCTTGGAACATTTCCATGGATCGCCACTGTGACATACCGGCCAATAGGTGCCGCTTACTCTTCAGTGGCCACACAAGATTCAGTAGCCAGTAAATCTTTCATGGCCATTGATAGTCGGCGCATTCATCAGGATTCAGCAGCCCTATTAGGATACAATGCACTAGCCGCCACTGGATCAAGGTATCACCGATTGGTCTCAACGTCCTCTGTCATCGCCGTATCAGGTGGAAGCCAGCCACCTTTAATGTGAACATTATGTGAACAAGAGTCGTGTTTAGAGAGACAGCAATTCCGCAGATTTATCAAACTGCAGACGAGACTCCATTCTGTCCTCAGCTATTTGTTCAATGGCTGTGCTTCTTCAGTGAATGGCCAGTAATACACCTATAAGACAGTACTTTCTCACACTAGAACTTGATAAAAATATCACAAATTGCATGACGTATGAAAGATACAGAGAAATGTTTTGGACCACTGGATTATTCCATACAAATCACAACTTTATTTTCTCTGCAATTTCTAAAACATATCTTATAATTAGAAGAACATTAACACTACACAAATGTATAATTCGACCGCAAAGTTTTACATACGCATTACCTGGTAGCTCTGAGACGAGCATCTACTTATTATTAAAAAAATAATTTTTGACTAGTCAAGTTATAATTGTTGGTCTGATTCATTGGATTGACGAACCTATCAGAAGATAGTGTGTTTTACCAAAGATATATACATAATAATATATGATTAAATACGTTTTTCTAAGCATCTAAAACAAAGATAAATAAGTATTGGAACATGGGTTGAGATGACCCGTCTTTTAAGAGGTTAAACACCTGCTCCGATAAATTTCCTTTCATTCGCGCGAGCCTTTGTCCTGGAGCGCAGGTATTCCCCACGCCGTTAAGATACTCGGCATAACTAAGTTTGCGGGGCGAGGCGCCGGTAATCGGATTGTCCGGAGCCGAGAATGGCTAAACAACTTCGTTATGGCGAGTTTGCTGGCGCCGGGCGCCCAGAAGAGAGGTCACCCCGCCACCACCACCTCCTCCTCGCAGACACCCTTGGGGGCGAGTGATTTGAGCCTTTGTAAACATTTCGCGCGCCCGCAAGCCGGCGGGCGTGAAAACGAGTGTCTGCCAGACTAAGTAAGGGAAGGGTGAGACTCTCCCAGGAGAGTGATGTCAAGTGGAGAACCCTGCTGCCTCGGTTTCTCTTCACCCGAGAAACATGGCTCTCCGTGGTAAACTAAGCTCTTTTATGGCTCCTGCATACTAAGTTTATAGTCACGGAGTTTAACAGTGGGTATCATTACTGGATACATTTCAAACATAACTATTTTTTTAAACAAAAAGTAGGCCTATTTTGTATTACACTACGAGAATGATACTGTCAGCCGAGGAAATTTGCCAGTTATTAGGGAGCCTTGATTTCCGCGAAAAGATTTCTGAACCACTTTATTTAAGGCCAAGAATTCCTGTTTGTGTAACTTCAGCAAGTTTTATTTTTTTAAATCCTGAATGGAAGCAGATGTCGCAAAACAGTTACATATAAATGTTGGAAATTGTTTGTACTATGTTGCCTAATTTTTTCAAAAAAACTAATTTTATAATTTTGGCTAGTTATTGACTTTAAGAAAATTTATTTAAGTTGATAACTAGCGAAAATTATGAAAACTCAGGACTTGGAAAAATTAGACTACTATGTAAAAACTATTTACTGCATTTCTATGTAACAGTTTTGGTATATTTGCTCTCTTTAAGCATTTAACAATTAAACTCCCAAAAAACAGCATAAATAGGAATCCGTGGCCTTAAATGCCTTACGTCAAGGCCAAATGGAGGGGGAGGGAGATAGGTGTTATATCCCCCCTTGCTCTTCGTCAAAAATTTTTAAGAAAATTTAAAAAATTTAAAATGTTTCATCTAATAGAATATTTCTTGCTTCGTTCCGAAGACTGCTAAAATAGCACTAATGTGCAACTTGAAATCCAAATTTTCCCAGGTTAGATCCTCGGACCGCTAGCTTTAAAAGGGGTGGTCGGTATTAATTATATCATTGTCAGGTTAACCCCTCTCCCGCAAATTACACAAATCCTGGCTAAGCTATTGCCTTACGTGCGCATCTACATCTCTGCTTCGTGATCAATGATTGGCTGTTGTAATCTATCAATGTCTTGTGGTTATGTCCGCTAATCACCGATACGTGGTGTCGCAGTTACCGTGTAAAATGAGTGTTGCTTCTATACAAATACACGTTGCCAATAGCCACGAAATAGAACTGCATACGTGCACAAAATGCATAGATACAGAGTGGTGCAGAATATTTTTTCGTAAATAATGGGGCCCTACCTATTACTTAATTTTAATTGGTATATTACGCGTGAATAATAATTTTTCAAAAGTAAATTATCTGTCAATACAATTTTTTATCCTTTCTAACACAATATTTTTGCGCAGTTTTACATAAGATATTTTTTCAGTATAAGCGTTAAACGTTAAATTAATTCCTCATAAATGTAAACTATTAAACAACCCATTCCGCTTTTAAACAGCTTAGCTGAAAGCTAGATGAGCACATATCTTACCTCTACTTTTTATACCTCCCCCCTCCAAAAAATAGTTTATCTTTCGTCACATACATAGATTCGAACATTTTCGTGAGTGTGGACCACACATTTTAATGATTTCAGAATATCATGGCAATCTGCAGGTAGGCCTGTTTCAAAGTAAAAGTAGAAAAAAAATTGCCATCTTATGTAACAACATATGCCAACTTTCTGAGCACAAATTTGCCTGAATACATCATGCGTACATCCACGACAGTATATTTGCCCAATTTTGTTTGAATGCATCGCGTGCTTTTTGGCGGCTGTGCTTCATTGTTATTGGCAGTGTATTTGTTCAGACACGTCTCTCATTTGACCGTACCAATCATAATAGGGTTATTGTGACGTAATACATCTGTGATTTGCCAGTGGAACTCCAAGAAAACATTAAATCACTGATCATGAAGCAGAGGTGCTTGTGAGTACATAATGCATTGCAACTAAATGATGCAAAAATCTTGTGGCTTTACATATGCGTGATTTCTTCTGCCGGATTTATGTGTGATGTAGACATCAAACTTGGACCTACAATAAACTAATTATTCCTGCAAAAATATTGACTCACAACTCGACAAATATTACTCATATTACCATTTTTACGTTTTAAATACAGGCATTCCTACACCTGTAGAATTCTTATGTATACATATTTTTTTAAATTGCATTCAACCCATGTTCGGCTTATGATTCTTAAACCAAAGCACCACTGTACCACAGACTAAATAGTAATACAGACGTGAAATAACGTGGCGGCTCGTTTGATATAGGCGAACTTGGCCGCTTATTGGCTGCCCGAGGCTGTAGACTCCAGCCCCGTGTCTGTTTGGCTCCTGCATGTTACTACAGGTTTCCTATTGGCCTGGCTGCCGACTAGCAGAGCAGCTGCCTCACGCTGATTGGCAGTAGGTGT
>PNEQ01097268.1:0-29862 GCA_003012365.1 Medauroidea extradentata | reverse complement strand
TTTGATTGAACTTATACGATGCAGCAAAACCGTCAGTTTTATTATAAACAATTTCTTAAAGTATTTTTGTATCATAAATTTTTCCTGATGTGTCCGTCTTAACATTAACATATTTTTAAAATTAACCTCAGTATTTCTCTATGTTATGTTTTCATATGTTGAAAAAACACTAAACATACCGAAAGATATGGAAAGAACTTCTGGCTATTTAAAGTTAAGGGCATAGTAATTCAGTAATAAATACCTAAAAAAACATTCGTGAAGGAGAATGGCACAAAATCTCCACATTCGCCACGTGTACAGAGAATCCCGAGTAAGATTATGACATAAATCATGCAGGTTCCTTTTCCTGAGCTATTAGAAGCTGATTTGTAATTTGCTCTCACTTGTCCCTTCCGGCATGTTAAAAAAAAACAACAATTTGTCGTACGTTCCAGTAATTCTCATCCTGCCCCGAGGACCTACAAGCATCTGGCAAAGGTGGTTAGTTAACAATTCATTACGCCACGGTTCGTGATCTCGCCGCGAGATACCGGTAATGTAACAAACCAGCCCTTTCCACCAGACCACTTAAACTGGTACACAACCTCCCTGCTGTTACCACTGGAAACTAATTAACTGTACTACTCTCGACCGATACATGCTGCGAGCTGTTTTCGGACAACCCGAAATGATTTCCACTTGCGATGCCGACTGACGCAAGGACCGAACCTTTTGAAGTCCAAGCTCGCAGCGCTTAAACTAAGGGCAATTAGCCAAAAAGAGCGTTACGTTGTTTAGCATTACTTCGTTTTAACTTAGAAGTCCCTTTTACTGGGTGAAAGCTTCTTTTCCATATATTGAAGTAAAGTTGGATTATTTTCTATGTCATTAAGTTATTCAAATTATCCGTTAAGCGTAGGGGACCAATATTTTTGCATCTGAATTGCTAAGATTTTAGTTCACTTTACTGGAATATTTTTCGGTTAAAACTTCTTTCCTTAGCTAAAAATTGCAACCGAAAACCGAAAGAGGCCTGAAAGGATTAAAACAATTTTTTTTGCAATGAAACCAATAATTAGGCCTACACATTGTTTCTGTGTCATTATCCAATGATGTGTACTTAAAACCAAGGATAAGTACAGACAAATTTAATATAAATTAAACATGGGCATTTCAATTAATTCAATGCGTAATTGCCATATTTTAATAGTATTTTTTTATTTGAATGTAACCAAGGAAGACTTCAGCCCATGGTAGTTAAATACAACCAAAATATAACGATTTCCGTTATGCAGTTCCGTAAAACAGAAATTTGCTGAAATAAGGCGCGTTCATTGCAATGTGTGTCAGACCGCTCGTCTCCCACCAAGGCGATCCGGGTTCGATCTCCCACACGATTTTCGTTGGGAATCGTGCCGGACGATGTCGCTGGTCGGCGGATTTTCTGGGATCTCCCGTTCCCTCCGTCATACTCCATTATACGGCCTCATTTCTTGTCATTCTTCGGGGCAAGGAGAGCTGCACTAGGCCATCGGATACTGTTCTCATACGATATTATTACCATTATTATTATTATTTGTGATTAAGAGGGCGTGGTACATAATTCAACGCTAAAAGCATTAATGTATAACAGTAGGTTTCTTGCAGCCAAATTGCGAAAATTAAACAACGGCAATCCTAGACAATATTTTTAGCCAACGTTTTAAACAAAATTGTTTCAAGTGTTACGAACTTCTGAGGGACAATCACTGACGCCGGAACCTCGTGCATTTAACTGCGGCGCAAGAGATCACGCGTAACGAATTAGTAATTCTGGATAAATATTTACTCATAAAGTTGGCAAATATCATTATCTAGGATTGTCATTGAGAATATTTAATTCATATTGGCTTTGAACAAAGCGTAGAAATCAATTCATATTTTCAGAGTTATTTATCTACCACGCACTCTTAAGATAGAATATAAGAGATAGGCAAATTTCCGGAGTTCGGTTACATGCAATTAAGAATCCTCTGCCCTGTGTTCAATCAAGCTTCGACTGTCTATTGATTAAATGCTGCCATGTGAGTGGTTTTGATCAGTACGAGAGTGTGGTCAGGGCAGATCCAGCTCTAGGTTATATTTGGGGAGGGGGCAATTCCTTAAAACGTAGATATACCTACACCCTAAGTAAAAAAAGGTGGGCCCGGAAAAATTTTGATTTTAAGGTGTAAAATGGTAACTTACTATTTAAGGCGTTTACTAAACAAAAATTCAATGTACCAATCAAAAAATTCAATGTACCAATCAAAAAATTTGTAGTATTTTAAGGATAAGCTATACATAAAAGATAAAAGGGGTGGGGGCTCGGGCCCTCTGCTGGTTGTTTTATGCGCAATTTAGGAACTTAGTAAGACGTTACAGTTTTTTTAAGCTAATGGAAAAAAGTAATACGAACAATACTAGCAAACTGTTTTTTATCGACAAATCTCAGTAAACATTCAGTTGGGGTGACGTATTTCTAGGTCGAAATCTATGGCTGTTTCCGAATAGTGCCTTGAAGGATCCTTTGCACCATCGCATCCTTGAAAAGTGCATCATTAAGGACGCGGCCACTTTTTATTCGTGTCCAAATTCTACCGAGGATCCAAGATGCACCCTTCCACACATCCTTGGCTCAAGGATGTGTGGCACGAATCCTTACGCCCATGCGAAAGTAATTTGTTTGAATTGGGAATTCGGAAGGTATGTTTATACACAAATGCACCCTTGCCGCGAAGGATGCATTGCTGTGAAGGCTGCGAAGATTCAGGGACCCGAGGATTAATCCTAAAAATTCGGAAACAGCCCATGATAACTAGAGATGGTGTAAAACTGCGATTGTGTTTTGCCAGCTGATGCTCCAGATCAGTGCATCGTCTTGAGGCCTTGTCTATATTTGACCGATGGTTGTGTAGTACGATTTAGCTGTTTACAGACAAACCACCGATGTTCAGTCATGTACCACCTGAATTATCATTGACACAGTCAAATGCGGATTCACCAGTAACGAAAGAAAAGTCGGAAATAAAACATTACATTGAAGCCTACCAAACAGTCAACTTTTCCCGCGATATATGATCATCGTTAATGATACAGTAATGAAAATGTTTTTACAGTTTAAGAAATTATTTTAAAATTGTTCAAGTGATCGAAATCTATTTTCTCTTTTTTCTTGACATATAATATTTTTTGGCAGTATTTCATAAAAAAACTAGAGTGAAAAATAGTGTAAAAAAGCAAACAAATAACTTTAAAAAAATTACTACGGCTATCATAATATATTATTTTGATATTTTACAGTTGAAATTATAAATTTTGTTACATTAACATCTTAATCCTCATATCAAAACCACTGTTAAAGACGTCATTACACAGTTTAGAAGTTTCATGGAAATTCGTATATGTGTTTGCATGTAGTACAATTTAGAATTTCGTTGTATGTATGAAAGTAAAGCTAGTAAAATATTAGACACTAATTGAAAGCGAACTAATAGTCCGATTCAAGAGAAATCATTTCATGACGTTGTTATGGCTTTAAGAAATCTTGAGTGAGGTTATACCAGTGTGACCAATTTTATGAAACTTCCTATAAAAAAACTAAAATAAAAATACAAAAAAAAAAAAAACGACTTTGTACTTGGACATCCTTAAGGGCACGGTCTACAGCACGTTACATTATCATATTTTTATTTTAATATTTGTATTACGTACTTTATTCTTAATTGATACATACATTGCGACAAACTTTTGCTCTTATGAAAATTTTTTATCTATCATGGTTTTTGCGTAGTGACTTGTAAACGTCAAAATGTGCATTCCACGGCTTTATGTATGCCACTAAAACCAACTGATATACCAAAACTATATATATCGAATAACGATGTTGTAGGCTACAGTGTCTTCTATATAAAACATATTTTTTTATCTTTAATTTTTAAAATTTTAATTGCAAATACCAGCAATTATTTTTTAATACAAAAATATTTTATTTTTATTTTCATATAGTAGATCTTGTGGCCTATAACATTGTTATTCGCTGTAATTTTATTCAGTTTGGTATGTCAGTTGGTTTTAGTGGCGTACGTAAAATCGTAAATGCAAATTTTGACGTACACGAGTCATTACGCAATAACTATGAAAGATAAAAATTCTCATGAGAGAAAAATTTAGCCACAATTAATGTCGAAAATAAGAAAAAAGTGCCTGGTACAAATATAGAAATAAATATATGACGTAGAAAATTGCTGTTGACCGTAAATTTAAGGGCTTGGGCCCGAGCTTCTCGGCTTTCGAGAGAATTTTTTTTAAAAATGCATACGAGACGATATCGTAAAATCACTTCGTAACTTTTTTTGCAAATTGGTTTTACTATGCAATGTAATTTTTCGATACAAACTGTATGATGAGTAGAGCTAATTTATCAGTTAAAAGGAAATTTCGTTAATTAACTAATTAGCAACTATTTTGCAGTCTTCTGACTTGACAAAATTAGAGTATGCCGTTTAAATCAGCCATAACAAAGTTACGAAGCGATTTTACGATATCGGCTCCCATTTATGTTTTAAAAAATAATTGTCGTTAAATGCGAAAAAAAACTCGGGCCCATACCCTTAAACGAATGCGCCAGAAAGCCCTACCCTACTCCAGCTGGTGATATTTTATAACCACCTCCCCAGTGTACTTCTGCTCACCGACATGACGCGTCCCGCAAACCAATACGTGCCGGATGAGGCAGTGAAGATGGGGGAGGGGGAGGAGGAGGGGTGGTAATTGAAATGCTTGTTTGGGCGGTGCGCGTCGACTCGCGAGAAGGGGTGCCAACGTCGCTAATTAACAATGCAGCTCGCGGCACAAAGGCAGACGACGAACGCCTGCGTGCAGGCATCTCGGCGTCTGCCTCGCGTCATTACCACAGCATCCCTGTCTGCCAGCTCTACTCTATCCGTTATGGTGGGACAGTGTTTCCGAAAAGTAATCCGCTCAATTTAGCTTCGGTTTACTCGGTTACCGCAATCGCAACAGATTCCTATTTCTAGACACATATGAAATTCGCGTTATCATTTGATAGCAGACTAAACTTCACTTTCCTATACATCACAGAGCATAATCTGCGATTCAATTGACCATGAACTTTTATGTGTTGTCACTGATGTGTGTTCCGTCTTTACAGAAACTGGCCTCTCTACCGTGTAAGCATTCTCCGCGGCAAGTCACGACAATATCGGCCAGCGGGAGACGTCTAACGGCCTATAGTATCTTGGAGTCTAGTCAGCTGTCAGAAAATAACGCGAATTTTGCATGTCTCTACTCATTACTAGAAACATCCGAAATTCGCCTTATTATTAGAGAAGGTGATTTATCGCGGGAAAAGTTGACTGTTTGCTAGGCTTCAATGTAATGTATTAATTTCTTACGCTTTTATTTCGTTACTGGCGAGTCTCTATTTGACTGGGCCAATGATAACTCTGGTGCACTACTTCTGGACGTCTGTGATTCGTCTGTAAACAACTAGACTGTGCCACATAACCGTCGGCCAACAATACATGACGCAGGACGATACACCGATTTGCAGAATACGCTGGCAGAAAACATTCTCGCGATAAATCACCTTCTCTACTTATTATATAAGCCGTGTCCGGAACGACTATTTAGGTTACTAAATCAACCACGTGACCATGTTAGTGCAGTTAATATTTGGGGATTTAGGGTGTAACATTTACTGAGATGAAGTAGCATGCTAAATCATTTTTAGGTCTGTACATCTTGCCGCAGAATTTTTTGAAAGGTATAAGGCGTGTGCAATACGCACATATATTTAATATTACGTCGTAAAATGACAGTGTCACCACTTAGTGTCTCATAGAGTCGAGTTGTCGGCGAGAATACTGCAAACCAGGTCAGTGACTTGCGCAGAGGCTAGTGTGAAGCATGATGTGCATGCTATGTCGTCCTTACAGCTTCTGTAATTCTAGCTTTCGAACGCGCAAACCACGTCCACATAGACGGCCATCTTATTAAAGGTATTCACGTGGACAAAATGCATAATTTTATATTTGTACGACATAGTGTTACTTTTATAGACTTTACTTATGACTACATTTTCCCACGGTAAAAAACTTTTACTCTTGTAGTCTTCCCATAGCGGCAAGTCAAAGTCAAAATTAACAAGTTAAAGATACATGCAAACAACAAAAACCACCTGAACGAAATAATCTACACAGAAATTGAATACTATGGGTTATATGCTAAAAAGTGTTTTATTACATAACGAATACTTTTTCAATTTTAAAAAAATTGTCTTAAAATATAAAAATTGTCATTATTAAAAAAAATTAAAAATACTAAAGTATTTTATTGGATACCGTTAAATCCGTTAGTATTTAGCCAAAAATACCTGATTTCAGTGAAAATTATTTCTGTCAAGTAAGGCAGTTGGTTTTTGTAGTTTGTATGTACCTGTAACTTGCAAATTTTGTCTTTGGCATGCCGTTGTGGGAAGACTATGAAATCTAAAAAATTTTATAAGTGAAAAATTTAGCCACAAGTAACGTCTATAAAAGGAACACTATCTCGTAAAATATAAAATTATGCATTTTTGCCACGTGAACGCCCTTAAGGGATTGTTCCCGAGTTTTTTTCAGACTGGTGCCAATAACGCAAACATTTTTTAACCAAAAGTTTTGAAAAAAATTTGAGTCAATGTGCAATCACACGATGCACAATACTGTGGGCGCGTTTTTTAAAATAATGTACCATTTGCCAGCAAAAAAAAATTATTTCCTTCCGCTTTGCATATTTTCACGAAGAACAACGTGGTACTTTGGGTAATGAAATCTAAAAAACCGTTCAGTGTAATTCTACAAAAAAATTCAGCTACAAATTATAATATATAAGTGTCAAAACTGTGCAGCGAAATTTTGATATGAGTATTAGGTAGCAATAAAAAAAAATATTTTCGAAATCACTGCAAAACTCCGTGACACTTGCACATAAGTTGTGAATAAAATGAAATGAGTGTCGACGGAGAGAGAAATCGCCGCATAGGTTGGCGACTCTGACGGAAGCAGGCATCTCCTCGCGCCAGTTAGGTCGGCGGCGGCGCGAGTTGCAGTGAATTGTTCTTAATGGCCGGCCGCCACAAGGACCCGTTGGACCAGTTCCTAGCTATGCGCAGGCACCGTCAATCCAGTTCACCATCCTAAATGAAGAACCAGCTGTCCTTCGGAAAAATGCTCACGCTTTCAAATGTCGAAGTACAATAGGAAGCTAACACTTACTGTCGACATGCTCCTCTTGTTTGCTATTGTAGCTTTTGCTTACACACACACACACACACACACACATTAGTCACAACAATGGACGACTTGAAGTACACGCCCCCTGACGTCACAGCAGGGGAAATGTACTGTGGGAAACAAAGCTTGCTGATTTGATAGTTGGTAATTGCAGAAAGCAACATTGTTGCGCATTCATAGATTTGAACGCGAGGGTAAAAAATAGTAGTTTCTACTTCATGGTTAAGATATACAAATAAATAATATTAATGTTTACCTGAAAAAACGGCAAATTCCAAACAAATAATCAATTTTCTTGACGTAAATCTCATCCGGGACGTTTGACGCCAAACAGCTAAATGAAGGTTATGTTCGGCTGCGGTATTCACGGAGATAGGAATTGTATCCCACACCTGACTGAAGCTCCGCCTCTTTTCAAGTCGTCCATTGGAGACCTGGATTCCAAACCATGCTAACTCCGAATTTAATTTAAGAATTAGCTAAACAGATAATTTATTTGCTCGTACATTTAATTCTATCTTAAATGTTATACTAACTCGAGCAAAAATATTGTATTTTAGTTAGTAGCATATTTAAGATAGATATAAATGCACACGAAAAATAATTACTTTTTATTACTATTTCATACACTTTGGAGTTAACGTGATTTCGAATACAGATACCCAGTCAGAAGAACTGTAACGATCTTGAAAATTCCATGACTAAAATTCAAATTACAAAAACTAAGTGTCTCTTTCGCAACTAGCTCTTGGCTAATCTATAGAGCAACGGTTTTGTGTTGAAAATATATTTGCATCTGACGTGTGTATATTACCTAATAACGTTATTTAATATTTTCACTATAATTATGTTGACAATTTCGCTAATTTCGAACTGAACCTAGTAAAAAAAATCTTATCAAAATTGAGAAAAAAATATCAGGTTTACGTTTTATGTTCTCTGCAGTGTTATTTGTTTGCCTTGTTTGGCTTTTAGTGGCAGTAATTTGGGAGTAATTAATTTGGGATGACTAACAAGACACAATAATTACGTACGTGTCGGAGCGCCAGTGCTAATTGTATCACAACATGTTTAATGTTACGCCTAAGTGTTCCATTCTTTCTCTTTTACTACTTTCTCCTTCTGAGAAAGACGTCGAGCGACGCCACTGTGGAAATGTTTTTTATAACGAACTGGTTTCTTGGAAAACAACGCAACGATGAAATCTCAGCTTTGTGTTATTCCTGGAAGTAAAACGTCAAGGACACATGAAACAGACTTTAACTGCTCTATTACTGTTCCCTTCACCCTCCAGACACAATTTGAACACCAGTCTTGTAGAGTTATACGAGTATAAACTGTACTCTCCAAAGCTTTCGTAAAAAGTACAAGGAATATCTTTATACTCTTACAGACCTTTGAGAAACTACAAACATTTGCCTTATAAATTTGTTAATAAATAGACTTACGAGGATTCTCTATGTACTAAAACTTAACGAAAACACTGTAGCCAAGCAAAATCACGAGTTTGTCGGAAACGTAATAGTAATTTACAAATAATATAGCCTCTGGTTCGTAGTTTGCTAGATAACGTGAGTTCTGGAACTAACTACGTACTACATAATTAATAAAGTTAGTCATTGAATTATTCACTTAATATTTAAAGATAAAAAATTAAATTTACGTCAGTTATGTGTACAAGTAGCGTACACGGCTGCGAACCGGTTTTCCATAGGAAAGTTACTGGGTTTGATTCCCAGGTCCGGCTGGGCGTAAATATGTCTTAGTTTACACTAGTCACGAACATTGTCTCGTAACAATTTTCTCAGCATTTACTCGGGGTCGCGCGGTGGCCGAATTGTTAGAACATTCGCCTCCCACCGAGACGATCCGGGTTCGATTCCCGGCGGGGTCGGTTCCCGGATTTTCGCATGTGGGAATCGTGCAGGACGATGCCGCTGGTCGGCGGGTTTTCTCGGGGATCTCCCGTTTCCCCCGTCCATTCACTCCGGCGATGCTCCATACGCACCTCATATCAGCCCCCTTCCCCGCCAGCGCTGAAGATCTCGATTTTAAGCGTTGACCAAAATCTCTCACTCAGCATCTACTCAATGTTATGAATAGTCACTATAAAGGGGTGAATATTTGGTGCAGTGCTAACGTAGTTAAGCCTTACCACTGTGCTAATACCATATTTAAATAATTAAAATAGAAAAGCAGTTAGCATCGTCATCCTGCGCAAGGGCAAGTGTTCGAATACTGCTGTAATGAAATTTTTTTTTCTCCATGTAATATTATATGTTAAAGTGATAATTAGTAAAAAAAAATGTATTTTCATGTCCAAAACTACATATTTCAAGTTTCTTTTTTGCTTCATTGAAAACATAAGTATAGTGTTATATGTGATATGTAACATGCACAAGAACAACCTCTGTAGTTTAACACGATATTTATTTTAGGGACTGGGATTTTTCTTGCAAAAGTTCAAGACAATTTAGAGCGCATAAAAGAAAAGGGCATGAGTAATTTCATTATGATGATAGATAAACATATAAAAATGTTGAGTTACTTAGAGTGGAAAGTGGATTTACCCAGCATGGTCACACAGTTGTATTTTAAAAGCGTTGAAAAATAAATTGCCTTATTTTTTCATGTCATATATTTATTAATTTTTTTTACCTACACCGCAGCGGCGATTTTCTGATTTTGGTGAGTGATTATGAAAAAACTAAAAGGATTTTTTTTTAATTTGGGGAAATGACATGTTACCGAATGTATAAAAGTTGAACAGGGTTTGGAACAAATATAAATTATAGATCGTTCAGGATAAAGTAAGCACTAAAAATGTAACCTTTGAAAAATATCACTAGCCGTTACTGCATATAATTCAACATTAATTCTAGTTGCCTTACTGCTTGTATGGTTGGCAGCGAAATGACGCAATTTAGTTCCATGTATTTTCCTATTTAAATACAACCATACTTAAAAACAGAAATCGACATACTTGTATTTTATACAATTAATAAACTTTTATATCACACTAAATAGTTTCCTATCGACAGCACACTATCACTTACACGCGAAAACACACAAGTGACGTTTCCAGAGCGGTTAGACATTTCCCGTCGTTAGCCGTTACAAGCGGAAAGATACGAACTGGCTGAAAATAGAACTTTAGCAGGGCATTTTTTAGTGCTCACTTTATACCGAACCGTCTATAATAAATTCGTAATGGTTCAACGTCCTTATACTTCCAACCATTCAATGTGCAGGCCGCGCTTCTATTTTGAAAAATACAGTGGCACGAAAAACTCTTGCGATTCTCCAGTAACTCTAACTATTCGAGTTTATACAGCATGTGCATTATTTTTATCATAATGATGTATGAGTCTCAGAGCTTTGGGCTATATTAATAAAATTAAGTTATCCAAATTAGCAACTGCATAGTTACCGTGAGCGAGGGTGACTTTGGGACATAACAAAATGTTATTTTTCACATACATGGTAGCCCTGAACAAAAAAAAAATACTTGCGATAAATTCCGAGTCCAGATGATTTCGTATTAACATTTACTCACAGTTGACAATACGTGTCCAAAATAATCCCCTCTCCTATTTACTGTATAAATGACGTTTCACGTGTTCACTTATGTACATAATACATTCCGTGTGTGTAAAGGTGGATTCACAATCACATTTAACTTAGCTTACGTACAAACACACGCACATGCGTTTCGTATTAGATATTGGATTCACAACAATATTTAATCTAGACGTGTGAAATTGTTTATGTTATGGGAATTCATGATCGTACTTTATTTTTAATTTTTCAAGCGGATTAATTAACTTATGACTGCACGGTAAAAGATTTTTCAATATAAAGTAACACTTTATTCAGTATTACGTTAGCAAATGCTGCATTTACAACCATCAGTTAGCATGCGTACGTGCGGAGTGAACGTTTGTCAACTCTGTTACGTACTTACGCCAAGCGAGGATGTGAATGCTAGCATGCGCACTCGGTGCTTCTAATTTTACACGTACACGTACGCGCGTACGCTACGTGCTGGTTGTGAATTTAGCTTAGCCGTATGACTGTGGGTAGAAGATAAACAGGTAGCCACAAGACAGAATACGAAGTTCTGTTTTCACGAACAACTGTGCAGGGTTATTTTTTAATGGCTGCATGAGTTTCTTTTTGCCCGCAGTAATTTCTCTTGCAGCGCATTCTCGTCGAAAGTTTTTGTCGCTCCTCTGAGCACATCACCTTACAGCCCTGATGAGATTACCGTCAACAAATCGGAACACAGTGCCGAGGAAGAGAATGTTAGTGAATTATAACGTCCCGTTCTTAATGACTCCTGCATCTTATGACTTATTACACAACATTAAGTCTAATGACTGGCTTTGGCTGAAATATGAAGAAACACCTGGGTTGGCTGTTTTCAGCTAAGAGACCGGAAAAGCAATTAAATTGAATCGGTTTTTAATACAGGCTATGCCAACTACACAAACTAACAAGGAAACTTATCTGACAATTCACTCCTTCCCACACCACAGTTTATTGCAAAAGTGTATTCTAATTACAACATAAAATTTCAGTAATTTTATTTCTAATGTGTAGTTTTATTTCAACAGCACATTTTCTTTTAAATTTGTGTTTAGGACTAATAATAGTTACCTTATTTCTCTAATTAGGTTGTGAGTGAAAAAATGGCAAATATTTAACAAATCTGTATTAAATATTTACTGCAAGATTAAATAAATAACACGTGATACAATATCAATAAATTGCGTATAATTTTCAATGTCGTAGCTTAAAACAAAAACAGCCAAATAAAATATGCGTTCAAATGTCCACTAAAATGATCATAACCCTTGTGTATTTAAAGTCGAAATTACCGTTATTCAGAAACTACATTAAATTGCCACAAGTATATTACCAAACAGCCAGAACTTTATATTTCTTACTTGTGATTTATGACCATTTAAATTGTAAATTCACATAAATTAAACGTTGAATTTAAAAGATCATACAAATATAAAAACTTATTACAGCATTTCAGAATGACAGTTGGAAAAACCCTGGGAAATGACTACCGCACATTTTAACCCGCTTTGAAGTCAGTTCCAAAGTTTTGACATGTGATTGCTACATCAAAGAACATAATTGTCGAAATTCATACAGTTATTAAAAACTGCGAGCTGGTGTCTGCGTTTAAATATGTCAGAATGTCCGAACATTCCATTTCTGTTTCGACGCAGCGATTGAGCAGTTTTGAACTTCCTCCAACCGAGATCCACCTTATTTGCATAAAAAAAAAAAACATTTTCGTAAGCTGACCACTTCGTTGTAAACGCTAGTAACTAGCCTGTAACTAATTCAAACGCGGAAACTCACCTATTATCAATGGTTGGTAATAACCACGTGGGCATCGGTGCTTTAAGTTAATCTATAAGTTTGTCGTAAAAATTGTCTCAGCTCCGTTAGACCATTAATATGAGTTGTATTCTTTAGCTACCAAATATTATCTCAACAGGTTTACAGTTTTTAGTAGACACACGCAAAATTTCCGTTATTATTTGCGAACAAACTAGACTTGATTGTACTGTATAGATTTAAACACAATTTGTGATCATTTGCCATCAGTCCTTATATAACGCAATTGACGTATTTGACTGTCTTAAATGCGATTGGTCGCTCTACCATGGAAATTTTAATTACTGGCCAAATGTGTTCCGTGCTGCAACCCATGACATTGGCACGCGAACCATTTTCCAGTAAGCAATTTTACCTCATTACTAGCTAGTTTCACATGTCCAAGAACAAGGTCTGTCACACCAAATTTGCTGCTCTGTTAACAAGGCTATGCATATCATGTTTCATTTTTCCTGGTATCATAGTGTCAGTGTGGGACGAAGCTGGCTGTGTGTTGTTCACAGTAATAGCCTACAGGCCCAAAATCAGAATTCCGTCAGCCAGTTTGGAGTTATCCTTGCCCCTAGGGTGCATAACCCATACGATATTATTTGTTTCTTAGCGAAATGTGTACAGAACATTAGAAAGTACTAAAGTATGTACTGTTGTTCATGAAGTTTGCGCATGCCTGTCTTAAAAAATAATAAAATTTTGTGCATTTTGCTAAACAACAATTGCTGCCAAATTAACGGAGTCCCCCACGGGCATGTTTTTGTTTTAACGCTTATGTAACTTAATTTTGTGACAAGTTTCAACAACTGCATCACGGGTTGAATTTCCAGATAGCATGGTACAAATCCGTTTCTTAGCGGATGTATCACATTTTGCCTACATTTAAGGCACAGAACAATTGTGTTCATTTTCTGGTAAACGGTGCATTCTAGGCATTTGCGACAAGAGGACCTTTTCTGTTCCTTACGGTGTACAGCCCAATATGTAATGTTCACAAAACGTAACGCCAACGTAATTTTAAGCGAAAAAAAAAAAGAGGCAAATCCTATTATTTTCGTAAAAGGGGACAGTTAGAAGGCGGAAACTTTTACACGTTCAAGATCTCAATAGTACATAACACCACTCAAAGTACCGCAATTTAACGCCTAACCGTTTTTGATTTTTTGACAAAATACGGTTTTCAAACTCAATTTTCAAGGGCTTAATCCGCCCTTAATAGTCACTTTTTTTAAAAGTGTCCTATACAATGTGGACTTAATTTTTCATGAGGAATCACCTCCCGAGGTTTGGTCTATTAATTTCCTTACAGTACATCCTAAGTAAATTAACTCAGTGGCAAAGTTGCCAAAATATAACGGTGTGATGTAAATGTACAAAAAGATGCATTTTACAAATATTCGTCATGGTTCTCCTCCATGAAATTTTTTTTCTGGGTCCGGCCCGCGAGACTTCAGTATAAAATAATCGGGCCTTTATTAAAAAATGGTTCGAAGGCCGTTGCCCAGAAGACGTCAAGGGATCAAATAACAGTTTGCAGTCTTGTCTGCAGTCAGAGAATATCGCGAAATTTACTTGTCTCTATGAGAGTTAATTCATGTGTGGTGTACTATGAGCTCAAGGCTTTTCCTAAATGTAGTATGACACAGTGTATGATAATCAACGGATGAGTACTTGTTTTTTAAGTTGCAATATTTCTTGTGTGAAAAAGATCTGTGTCCAAACCATTTTCTTTGTTAGTGTAGATTTGGCTGGTGAAACTAATTTTTTTCCAGCATATCTTTACTTTTAACATGACGAGGGTAGAACATGGTTACATTTATGATTCTGTTTTAGAATGTGTAAAAGCCCTACGCGAATTAAAAATGAATTTATGTGAAATTCACTTTCTCTCATTAGAGACCACAATATTTTTCTTTTATAACATACATACATACATACATACATACATACATACGTAAATACATATACATACATACATACGTACATACATATACATACATACATACGTACATACATATACATACATACATATACATACATACATATACATACATACATACATACATACATACGTACATACGTACGTACATACATATACATACATACATACGTACATACATATACATACATATACATACATACATACATACATACATACATACATACATACATACGTACATACATATACATACATATACATACATACATACATACGTACATACATATACATACATACATACACAGGTTGTCCAAAAACAAACGCATAATAATCTCACCGCTCAAATCCTAGGCTAAATTGGATACGCAAACGTTAGCAGCAAAATGTTGTACGACCACATTTTATGTGCACAATGTGGCAACACTGCACGGAGAAAGTTCCCTATTGTGCTCCACGTACAGGTATTATTTTACGTAGGCGTATGTTACGTCAAGAAAACGTAGAATATAATTTTCACTGCTTGGGATTTGAACATGTACCCATAATACGCAGGTCAGAACAGTAATAGGGCAAGTAAGATATCTGTGGAGAGCAAGAGGAGACTAACTGCAGTGCTACGTTGCCACATTGTGCAGATAAATTGTCATCGTACACTATTGTAATATTTCGCCGCAAACATTTTCGTCTCCACTTCGGGCTTTATATAAATATACAAAATTGTGAACTATATATTTTTACACACATGTTTTCTGAAGGAAAATATTTGAAAATAATAGTTAGGCCTATATACGTACATACACACACAAAACACGTTTGAGCGACCCTTACGCAAAGAACCCTGTTTATGTTACGATGTTTATGTATTTACTAATATGGGGAACGGTTTTATAGTACTAGAAAGAACTCCCAACTTAAGTCAGCCTAAAAACGACATGCCATACGGCCTGTCAATGACATACCCCAGCCAAGGATTCGACCACTAAAATAAGATCGGTTTGGGAAGAGTGTAAGTATCGTTTCGCGTTTTGAACCACAACCTGTTGAATGCCACAACTCAAACATTTGCAAATTAAGTAACACGGGAACAGTTAAAGCTGCGCAAACGCGAGCGTTCGTCAATTGTTGCCGGCGACGTTTCCCGCCGATAATTGCCGGAACGCAGCGTGCGAGCCCTGCTAATGGTACGGGATGGGGTTGGTTGAGAAAATGGTTGCTGAAGAGGGTGGGAGGGGGGAAGTCTAGACTCACCAGTTTTGCCAACTTGGAGAATTGGTCAGCGCATGGTAGATAAATAAAAGCTGAAAACATCAATTGATTTCTACGCTTTTTTTCGAAGCCAACATAGATAAAATACTCAATGACAATCCTAGATAATAGTATTCGCCAACTTTATGAGTAAATATTTATCTAGAATTACTAATTCGTTACGCGTGATCTTTTGCACCGCAGTTAAATGCACGAGGTTCCGGCGTCAGAGATTGTGCCTCAGAAGTTCGTAACACCGGAAGCAATTTTGTTTAAAACTATTGTCTAGGATTGCTTTTGTTTAATTTTCGCAACCTACATAGATAAATTATTTTGGCGATGAATTATGTACCACGCCCTCTTAAGTGCTTAGAAAATTTTCCGGTCACAGCTTTCATTGGTAACATTATACGGGATGACTCAGATGGGAGTCTGTTCATTTTGCGTGACGGAAGCTCATGAAAAAGTAGGTCGAAGTAGTTATTTTAAATTTTTCTGTAAAATGAATTGCAGTGTGAGAAACGCTACCCAGAAAATTTACTATAAAAATCAATTTTTAGATATGTATAAATAACCACTTAATGTTAAGCAACGGCACTCCGAATAGAGTCAAAACAATTAAATACCTAGTAGTTTTTGGTTAAACTGAAATGAATTAAAGTTTAAAATTAATTTTTAACCCCCGATGCAAAAGGAAGGGGTTTTCATTAGTTTAACGTTTGTGTGTCTGTCTGTGGCATTGTAGCTCCTAAACGAATGAACCGTTTTTTTTTTTAAGTTGAAGATCATCAGATCTTTTTCTAGTTGTTGAAGGGATGTGACCAACTTATACTGGTCTGATGTATTCGAAATTTAGTCTCACCTTGACCTGATGCTGCAGCATCATCTTGAATTTGTAGGATATCAAACTCCTTATCAACTTACATTCGGCATCATTTTTGTTTTTAATTAAACTTTTACTTGTCAAGGTAGCATTGCTTCCACTATGGAAAAATCAAAAACACATTTTTTACTTACTTTTTTTTTAAGTTATCACAACACAAAATCAACAAACTTGGCCTTGACTAATTCTGTATGTTACACAACTTTATCTAGCCATACGTGTTTTTTTTTTTTTTTTTTTAACTCAGAACCTCCATCATAGAAGTAAGAATTACAGTCTGCACACTAGCCTATTTAACAACACTGTCCGCACCCATTATTAGCAGATTTAGTTCCTGAAATAACCGTAAGTAGGATACAACGGTGATGTTGCAACATAGTGGCAATTATAAATATTACCGTCATACAACTAGCGCTCCTGGCGACTTCGTCTCGAACTAAATCAAATTTCCTGAAGTTTCTACTCGTTATCACCACCACAACGATAAAACAGTATCACTAGAGACAAGCAAAATTCGCGTTGTTGTTTGGTAAGAGAGTTCTTTGACATGTACAGGCTTGATCACAAATTGATGTGGTATCATTGGCCACTGGATCTTATGTAGAGTTCAACGCTACGAGCCATGCCATTGTATGCTAACTGAAGACGTCGAGGAAGCGAACAACAGCTTGTCTTCTAGTCTGTAGTCTTAAAAAACGCGTTGTAGGTCTGTAAGTATCAGCAGGGACAAGATACAGTGGTTTATTTTCAGGTCGATTTCGATTATAAAATTTTAGATTTCAGCCTTGTATGTATTTTTGTACACAATATGTATTGTAATGCGTTAAACTGTAACACATAACGTTTAGCGTTGTAGGTCTGTAAGTATCAGCAGGACAAGATACAGTGGTTTTATTTTCAGGTCGATTTCGATTATAAAATTTTAGATTTCAGCCTTGTATGTATTTTTGTACACAATATGTATTGTAATGCGTTAAACTGTAACACATAACGTTTACAAAGTTATGTTACTGATAGTAAGCATTTTACAAAATAGAGTGATGAATATAACCAAAATACGTTTTGTAGGATTTCAAATTACTCTAGCGGAAATTTTGAAGTTTTCAGATAACATGTATTTTTTTTTCCAAACAGTAATTAAAAAAGGTTTTTTTTTTTCAAAACAATTTATGTTTACGAACTAGTGCAGAGATTTGTGTAATTTTGCTTTATTTTGTGATTTACGTTGAATTTCTTTATTTGGCGATGTACTAATAAGCATTTCGGTGATATTTCGGTTCTAACGCTATTCGCTGTATGATCCTCTCCCTATCAGTCTTTGGATTTTCGCGAAAATATTTTTGCACCACTTTGTTTCAATTTTGATGTGCATAACTGCCGTATTTATTGGAAGCGTGTCTTTGTGTAAAGGCGTCACTTATTTGACTGTGGCAATCATAACAAGGTTACTGCGACACCATACGCCCATATTACGCGGGCAGAACCCCAAAACTTTCAACCATTGACCATGAAGTAGCGCTATCTATGTGTGCGTGTAGGAACATAGTGATATGAACATATTTTCTTGCTACGTATCACTATACCAGTGATACTGTCATTTCAGGAACTCAACCAGACAACAAAGATGTATAAGTTTACACGTTAGCATCGATACGTATTCTATTACGGCCGTGCTGGGCCTGAATACTGAACTGGAATTTAATTTAACTATAAAACTGTATAATAGTAAACATAGCTGAAAATCGGTGCAAAAATTTAACACGACAATATTTTTTTTGTATAGAATATAGGGTGCATACTCCTTCCATGAAAACTTTTCAATGCTTTTAGATATACGGTAACTCTAAAACGTTTGTGCTGGCCCTCGTAGCGAAGTCGGCTAGTCGCCGGTGTACGGTGTGGGAGGCCGTGGGTTCGAATCCCGGCTCGTGCATGGATGGTGTGTTGTACCTTCACCTCACTTCACCCTCATCGGCTCTTAAGGGCGTTCAAGTGGGGAAAAATCATAATTTTATGTTTGAATGAAACAATGTTAGATTTGTAGACGTTAATTGAGAGTAAATGAACATCTTACAAAAATTATTTAGCTCAATCAGTCTTCCCATAATGGCAATTCAAAGTACAAATTTGTATGTTTTTGTTTTAAACACCCCCCCCCTCCCAAAACTAATTAACATAATGAAACGAAAAAAAATTACTGTAGAAGTGCATGTCACGGACTAGGGCTTTAAGCGTATAAAAATTCCATACAAAATATTTTTGATTAAGAAAATTTTTTTCTACAATTAGCAAAAAATTGTCATATTTCAGAACATTTTTAAAAATACAAAACGTTGTTTGAATGAGTTTTTATATACTTAAAACCCTAACCCGAGACACGCACTTTCACTGCGAATTATTTAGTTTCATTACGTCAATTAGTTTTCAGGGGGTGTATGAACTAAAAATGTGCAAATTCTGACTTCGAAATGCCATTGTGGGGAAACTGCCTTAGCTAAATTATTTTGTAAGAGAAAACTGTACTCTCAAGTAACATCTACAAAAACTAACAATGTTTTATGCAAGCATAAAATTATGATTTTTCCCCACTTGAACGCCCTTGAGAACTCGTAAAAGGGCTGTGAAATCTTCTCACATAACCTCTAAGACGTTCGTAGTAAGTTAAGCAGTCAGCCTGAACTGAGAACAATCTCAGGGTTAGGTGTTCAAACAGTGACAGAGTTACGTTTTCAAGCGTCCGTTTTGTCACAGAGTAGTTTATCGATAAACTCTTGGTAGTCGAAAGCAGAGTACACTGCTGTTAGCGGACAAAACACTAATAAATTAGCGAATTAAAAAAAAGTGCACTATAGACAGGCATAACAAAACTCAATGAACGATGTTTAAAATATTTAAGGAAGAAGCACTGAATGATTATCACATGAAATGTAAATAAATAATTAACTTATCTCATAGCAGTTAGTAAAAAAAATGTTAATGTGTCAAATCGTGCTATCATAATAACATTCCCATAACCTTAAACATTTTGAAAATGAGCTATGCCCACTAATCTTTAATATTATCTACATGTTTTAGTCTATAGTATAATAAACTTTGCTTGAATATTTATAGGTTAATACTAATTAATTCATATATCCAAGAGTCAAAATAATAGTTATCGGGCAATAAAACGACAAGTGGTCCAAACGTGGCCTTGGTAGGCCTAATGTTAAAGCTCAGTCTTGTGAAAGTAATCATTAATTGTTTTTCAATTTACGCTACCCATGACTTAAATAATCGTTTTAGGCTGTGTCTTATAAAATGTAGCCAAACTTTATAATATTGTTCCACTTGCAAATAGCTACATTTCACTTTTTGACTGTATTACTTTGACATTGCAAAATGTGTAGGCTTGATTGGAATTATATTTTAAAACATTGAATTGCTTGCATTTGTTTAGACGTAACTCGGTGATCGACAAAACCTGTTTACGTGACTGAACAAACCTACATAACTCCTGACGGCTGGGGTTTACAAATTAAGTACTTAAGCGTTAAGACTTAATCAGTAGGCCTTAGAATTTTTTTCCATCATATTTGTTTGAACCGAAGTATACACACTTCAACTGTTACTTCTTGTTTCTTAAGTTCGAGAGAGGTAACCGTAAGTTTAACTAAGGTTAATTCTACTACGGGTTAGAAAGAAAAGTGTGTTTTCTAATGGAAGAGTTTAACACAGGGAATATTTCTGCCACTAGTATCGCTGCTATCGCTAAGGGACCAGAAAAATACGGAACTGCAGTAAAATTAAATTTAAATAGGCTTGAAAATGACAGAAGACATTTAAATTAAATTTCAAGTGAAAATAAACCAATTACGAGTTTTAAATTATCAACTTTATGTAACTTAAAGTTCAGGAGAGCTATGTGACTGGTCAGTGCGCCCGTTACCGATACCAGAGCTCAAGCGGCAGAAATTTCCCTGTGCCAAACTTTCAACATTGATTTTTCTGTCCTGTAGTAGAATTAACCTTATTTTAACCAATTACCGTAAAGACCAGTATTCCCATTATACAAATCATATTTTACTCGATAAACGCAATCTTGCTTTAACTTATACAATACACACAAGAATTGGACAATTTTAAAGAAAATAAATATAATTTGTTATGTAATTCAGGTTTTTAATAAGAAATACTAGCAATACAAAATTTAAATGTCCCGCAATCGTTATTTACTCATTATTTAACCAAAGCCTTCGGTATAATCAGCACAGCCAAAAACACAATATTCAAGCTCTGATCATGTTGGCTAAACTTAGGTAGTAATATCGGTATTGTGTACACTCAGTTTTTGCGACTCTACTGCCTACTTATTAAGTCCACTTAATGGTTAAGTTTTTAACTGTATTAACACCTTTACTTATTATTAACGCATTTAGTTACTTTTGAGTTGCGCTGTTGGCAACACCGCACCATCCGGTGCAGAGTCATTAGCGGCGGCGAAGGGGTAGCAGCGGAGGGCAACCGAACTAATGCGCGGCGGCATCTCTCGTGTCTGTGTATGTGTGGCCGGGCCCGGAGGCGGCAAACCGCCCCCGGGGGCGGCGGTCACATCCTGCACCGTCATGGGAAACACACGTCCGCCGCCGGGAGAACCCGTGTGGTCTTTAACGAGCCGCTCCGGCCCACACCATGGAAGCTGACGTTTCTGTTGTGAGGGGTACCGGGTAACAAAAACTTCATTATTCTGTAGCCGTTGTACGAGATGTCATTTTGAACAAATTATCAACGCGCAGCCTTTTCTGTAATTATTTTATAATGGCATGTTAACTCTGTTCTGAAAAAAAAAAATACATTTGAGTATGATTTATTTGTGCAGTTACTGGGATTCGTGATTTTTTTTTTGTAGTAACAGAAGTTGTGAGGACGTGGTGATTTTTTTAAGCAAGACTGTAAAAATTTGCATTACATTCAATGTAAACTGTTATCATAAGAATGCCAATAATAATAGTAGTAGTAAGAGTAATAATGAAAGCATTCAGGAACATCAAGCGCAAATTATTATTAATAATTATCTGCAAGGTGACGTTCCGGAATCATCTCTCCGAAAACTATTTTCGAGTACGCCTATGCTTCTAATAAGCTCGCATAAAAATAAAGACAGCTACTCCGATTTTACGAATGATTTGTTTTTTTTTATTTCATGATTGTCTTTGAAGTTGTGGGTTTCAGTTTTTTTATCGAGACACACCACCATGTATAGTGAGAGATGGTCTCCGCTCTGTAAATTAAATCTTTAACAATGAAAATATAACCTTTAGTAGTGAACAGTTGTTTTAAATCAGAAAAAAAAGAGGTATTGTGGTGTCCATAAAACGTTTTGACAATATAGAAGACCCTACCAAATATTCTTTTTGTGGTGGTTACAACATTTGTTTGTAGTCGCTGTAAAACTTACTAGAGACTTCAGAAATGTTTTATGGTCAACCACAAAAAATTTTGGAGTGGTCCATAACGGAAAAAAAAAAAAAAGAAAAAAAAAATTTTTGGTGTCCACAAACCCACGCAGCACTGGATATCCTAGGGATTTCCCATAAATGTCTCGAATGTTCCAAATACGTCTCGGGCATCCTATGGATATCCCTAGGATATTGTAACGGTACTTAATTTGGGTTAAGATACATTAGATAATGCAATATAGATATGCTTAGATTACAATGATATATTGATTAAAATGCACTGAAAATTTATTTAAATATTTTTTGAACAGGCATAACCATTGGCAAAAATCTCTATATACTTAATATATTTAGAAGGTACTAAAGGTGCAACTGTCTGTCGCATTTGTGAAACTGTGCATTTATAAAGTCTTGAACTTTCTGGGCGGTACCTATATTTAAGTCATTATGGGTACAAGGTTTTTCTGAAGCCATTCCAGTCAGCGCCATCGAGATAAATGTAAGGAAAGCTACAGTGTCTACAGTCAGCATTGTTAATATTTCATGCTGGGGATTAACTGCATTTTCTTACAATTTAAAAAATAATCCTTTGAAGGACAAATGGACTAGTAGGCTTGCCGAATTCGGGTCGGTTCGGTAGTTTTCGAGAGTGATCAGGCGTTTCTGCTAATGGCTGCTCGCGCGGAGGTTAGGTTGTAGTTTATTCTTTCTTAGTTTTGTACGTTCGCAGCATTTTTTTCTTCACGTCTAGTCTATTATCGACCTCGGAGGGAATTCAGCCATGCTCGGGACTTCTAACCATTCCGAGAATGTAATTTTCCAATTTATTTAATTTACGTTTACAACAAGGTTCCTCGTTTTAAGCCTGAGAAATTTTCTTTCCAAGTTCATTGTGCTCTGTTGCGCCACCAAACAAACTTATTTATTTATGCATTCATTCAACTGGTGCACAAGTTTTGTATTAGTCTAGCCCATTGCAGCATTACTGTACAAGTTTACAGTGATGTCAATATTTTTATTGTTTTGAATTTTAACTCAGGATACTCGGTACTCGGTAGTCAGAACTTTAAGCATTAATAATGTTCAAAAATGTTATTAGACTTGCGGACCACAGAGCCCACCCTATAGTTAGCCTAATTGTGCCTCCCAGAAACTACTAATGCCAACATACGAGCGTCGTCTACCTGCGCGTTAGAGGTTCGAAAGCGACGGAGATGTAAGGGCGTCCTCGAAGCGGGCATCAAACACCGCATGGCTACAACGAACAAAACCCTGAACTAACGTGTAAGATTCCCGTCAATCCATTATTACTGCGAGGCTTTAAGCGGTGACCATATAAATTTATGGGTGGAAAGTTTGTGCAATTTTCAGTGTACGTCTGTATCTGAGTTCCACATGCGTACGGTTAGTTCATTCTGTAGAACGACAGTCTGAAAACGCCCGTTTTTAGGTACGTTGGAGGACATTCAAACAGTGATTTGAAAGAGTATGACATTTCGACATTGTCCGAAGTGTTTTTTTTTTCCTTTTTGTACGTTAGCACAAAGAGCGCATGTATAATAGTTTCGAAAAAAAAAACCTTTAACGAGCACACTGCAACACATTTTAAGCGCGTGGTAGGGAGCGCCCTTAAAATATGCACATTTTCTTTGGTGTTGTTTATGTTGGTATTGCATGATAACCAGTTTACGTAGGTTATTTCGGAGGCGAAAGATGGCGTGGAGTGAAAGACTGTGTTTTCATGCTCTGTCGTTCCAGTTACATGGTAACCATATTGGATTCTGATGGCCTTGACCTTGAGTAACTTTGTTGTCTAGCCATTCCAACTTCGAGCAGTGGCGCATCATTACATGACATCGTCCGATGTTAGCGTGGTACCTTATTACTCGATTCATTTTTATTTGTTGATGGTCATGCGACACTTTAGTTCGCAGTAATAACTTTTAAAAGGCTGGTTATAGAGATATTCGGGTAGGTTTTCCTTCATTACCTTAATTTCTTCATGGTTTGGAGCACGTATTTACGTATTGTTAGCACACAGCTGACCAAGGCCCATCAGGAGGGAAAAAGCAACCCTCCCTTCCCCCCGGAATGTTTGATCTTACACATAGAATAGTGAAATAGGGTTCATACCCACCTTACACAAACTGCTTAAATAGACCGTTTTGCGTCTTAAAATCCTAATATTCCTGGAAAGAACTTCTGATCCTCCTGTTAATTTCTAACATTCTTAAATTAGGAACTACCTAACTGTTTTAATTAGTTTATTAAAAAGTCGGGTTTATTTTAGTACAGTGTCACGTATAACATAACATAGTTGCAAAGCCAATAAAATAAAAACAATAATTTTATGAAACTGACATATAAGGATCGGGTCCATTCATAAAACTTTCCCATCTGCGGCTCTACAGCTGACCAGTCCTGTGTTCCATAATATCGCCCAATACATTAGAGCATTTCTCGCGCTATTGGATGACAAGGAGCTTCACCGTGACCTATACTGTGCAGTTAAAAGACGTCTAAGAAAGTAACGTAATAATTACTTAATGTACGGAAACCTTCAGTCACCTTCATTAAAATGCAGTGCGTAAATGGAATTCGCCAAGCATCACAAGATACTATTTTTAAAACTGCGAGCAACAGTGCATTAAAGTTTCACAAAGTTTCAACGACGTTTTAAAGTGAAAGGTCTAATTTTGTTGGAAATATTGGCACGTTCTCGATTTCACCATCCTGTACAAATATATAAATAACGCTTAGGGAAACACAAATAATTAAACCTAAATTTCTCGAAAACAATACTGAACTACAGCAGCAAAATAACATCTAAACCATCTATAAGTTTTTTTAAGGTACGTAATGTACACTAAAAGCTCGTAGGAAATGCTTCTTTAAAGTTTATTGCCTAAGAAGTCGAGGCGAATTCTCACTTTAACTTACCTTTGTCAAAAGTCAGAAATAGAAATTTCCAAGCAGTTATTCAGATCACAGATTTTCTTCCTCCCATCAAACTCTTTAATCGCTTCTCTATAAAATTATATTAGTTAGTTCCACAATTCAGAGATGACGTAATTGCTAACCTGAAAACTGCACAGAAAAATCTGTTTGTGGTGGCCACAATTTTTTTATTCAGTATGTACCTTATCAAATATGTTTTTGTAGTGACTACAAAAATGCTTTGTAGTTTCTGCAAAATTTTACTGGTTGAAGCAAAAAACTTGTGTGGCTAGTAAGATTTTTTTAATGTGAAGGAAAAAAAATCTTAACTGTTTGGCCACAAAAATTACATATGGTTTTGAATCGGCATAAGTACACTGCTAACGTATGATTTTATTTATTTATTTTTCAATTATAAGTAGCCGGCCTCTGTAGCGTAGTCGGTTAGGCGCCGGTCTACGGTGCGAGAGGTCCTGGGTTCCAATCCCGGATCGGGCATGGCTGCTGTGTTGGCCATTCATCTCACTTCACCCTCGTCGGCTCTTAAGACATCATTGTTAAAGAACCGTAAAACCCTCTCACCTTAATTATAAGTCTTTTAGTTAAGAAAATTAATGAATTCGACAAAAAAAGTATTGTTGTAGTCACCATACTTCCGTTAAAATATGGTTCACGGCAATATAACATATCTGGGCATTGAAGTTGAAAAATTGTCCTCATTTGACGGATCGACGCCACTGGTACTGTTGTTTTAACATTGCGGTAAATGGCATTAATAGAATGACGGTATGTTGCAATGTTTACAACAACAACCCTGTACTAATGGTGCTTTCAGTCATAAAGGAGCTACACTCAATAGCACTGGTAGATAGGCTAGTGTCCAGACTTGTAATTGTAAGACCGTGGTAGGGAAAACAGTCCTGTTTGGTACTACCTGGGCTTGTTCCTACAACGATCTGTTTTTAAAACAACGATTCTCTTTGCCACTTCAACAAAACAAACTGTACGATCAATTCAGACATCATCGATAGCTAGACAGAACTGTTGTCCCTATTTTAACACAAGTATGCTAACTACAACAATATATTTCTCTAATAGTAATTTTGGGCACGTTTCCTAAAAATTAATTGGGGAATCATAAATATAAAGTCACAGCAAGACCTATTAGCTACTGTTGATTTTTTTTTTTAAGTTTTAAGTTTTGTGTTTTGGGAACATAACGAGCGTGATACAGACCTGGAAGCAATATGTATGTGTGTTCGCGCGCGCATGTGCTTGGAAATAATTAGGCTACAAATAAATATAACTGTCAACATATGCGTGGCAGTTTTGCCATATTTGCTCCTTTTTTTTTTTGTTGTAAATTAATATTCGAAAAATGCGTAAATAAGAACGAGTGGCAATTATCTATCTTGACCGCTGGTGTGTGTGATGTGAGGTGCGTTTGGACCAAAGGTGGAATGCTAGTACGAGGAAACGGAAATCCCCAGAGGAACATACCTTCCAACGGCGACGCCCAGCACGTTTTAGATTCACAAAAATCGGGAATGATCTCATCGGGAATCAAATGCAGATCGCCTTTGTGAAGGCGAGTGGTTTGACAACTACGCCACCGCTTCTGACTCTAGGTTTATGAGGTTGGTAGGACGTCTTATTTCGGGATTTATGTAGTGATAAATTGTTTTCCAATTTCATTGACAGGTGCTTGCTACGCTGCACAAGTGGCCTGGAGAGAAAGAGGAAGGAAAGAAGGTAGTTGTTCGACCTGCATTACTACTTTCGCCAACAAGAGAAGAGCAACAGAGTGGACCTAAGGAGGTAGGGCAATGTTTATTTACACGATCATAACTGACTATCAACGAGACCGGTCGGTAGGATATCGCTAGGCGGTGAAAGTCATTGCCGATGAACCAAGTGAGACGGCTCTGTTATATCTACGGGTTGTTTCATTTTCCGAGACCACTTCATGTGCTCGTATTTCCGTGTATAGTCTGCTCACGACAAAGTGAGCGCTTTTAGAGACATATGTTTTCCATAGTACTGTATTACTAGAATAACAGTATTTTACTGTATTCTCAAATGTTATCTTTCGACTACTACGAAATCTTTACATCAAGTTTACTACTTACATATTGTTGTTCTTAAATATAGATGATTCGGGACAGATTAAGCACTCAAAAAAAAAAAAAAAAAAAAAGCATTGCTAAATTTCTATTTTCAGCCAATTCGTATCTTTCCGCTCGTAACGTCTAACGACGGGACGTGTCTAACGCCTCTGGACACGTCACTTGATGAATATTGCAGTCGGTAAGATCCTTTATAGTTTGATAAAAAAAGTTTATGATTAAATAAATTTAAAATGTCTATCAATATATTTTATTCCAGCAGTGTGGCACTTACGTAGGAAAATACAGGGAACTATGTTTGTTTAGTTAATTCGTTGGGAAGCAATAAGGCAACGATACTTAAGTTAAATTATATGCATTAACGGCTAGTGACATTTTTTCAAAGGTTAAATCTTTAGCGCTCACTTTGTCCCGTACTACCTGTAAAGGGGCTCAGGCGCATAAAAATCTTTAATTTTTTTTTTTAACAAGATGGGCTTTATATGTATAAAATATTTAGTATTGGGTATAGGACTTGCCATTTTTGAGCGCATAAAATGCAGGCATTATACTGGAAATACATTAGCACGACAGACGTGAACAAGTGCGTTCACAGAAGGTTAACACATTGTGTCGCCATAGACGCAACACGATTGATAAAATTAAAGCGAAACTACAAAATATTTCAGAAAATTTAAATTTTAACACAAAAATTTTCTTTCACCAAATAATAAACAGTAAATAACTTCCAGTGCCAATTTCATCCAATAATACGCACCTAATAGTAAAATGTAATGGTTCTATAAAGAAACATTGACATTTATTAAACAAAGCTATTAACAAAATAGGTAATGCATCCTCTTAAATTTCTTACTTGTTCATGAGGAACAGCTGAAAAATAACGTGATCAATTTTTTTCTTACATAACGCTAAAATATTTTAATAGTTTGTTTCTTGTGATAGCGACTCTCTGTTTAATAGATTCAATAAAAAATATGTGATAAAAATTTGCCCGTTATTTGCAATAAACACTAACATTCAGATCAATGTGATGTGTCTGGACGAAGCATTTAAATTAAAACAACCATAATTAAAATTGGCGTGGCTTTTTTAAGTGGTCTACCTACGTGCTGGCTTTTTAGAAATAAAGACATTTAATTTTCAATACTTTCGCACATGTTCATAATGTGCCTGTCTACGAAAAGGAATCACATTTCAGGGAAGAATACTTATCAAAAACTTTGAAAACACAAAGCGCGTTGGAAATGCTTTGACGAACCCCACAACAAAGCTAAAAAAACGGCCTTTTCGAACAGCTTTAACACAAAATCTATTGCTTAGGAAGGTCTTACGGTTTAAAGGCTTCACCAATAACGTGATAGGGGCATGAAAAATTCGCGATATTATTTGGGAACATACTAGACTTCATTGACCTGTATAACCTTGAACGAAGTATGTGATGTCATTGGCCTCCGGTCCGTTAGTGATGACGTGTTTGAATGCTTTACATGTGATTGGTCACTCAAGACAGTGTATAACTAATGGCTAGAGGCACGATTATTCCGCGTATTGATTCTAGGTCAGGTTGAACGTCAACAGAGTATACTTCACTGTCGTTACTGTGATCGGACAGCAGTAGTTTTGATACACATTTGACGACTGCAAACCATAGGAAACAAATAGTTGTGAACTCACGTGGTACCCTCTTGTACGCTAAGAAGCCAATGAATACTCGACTGTGGCCGGTGCGTGTATAGGACTGTGAAATCTAAGCTGCTACCAGATGAATACGCGAAATAATCGTGGGTTCACTGACCTGTAGGCTAGCATCAAAGAATATCTGTGCACTCAAACAAACAACACGCAGCCGTTCACTGGCTGGTCGCAGGCACAGTGGTGCCAACATGAGTAGACCTGTAGTTGATATTTTATTATTGTCTCAGCGACGTACACGAGGTGTCAAATAAGTCAAGGTCAAATTGTGAAAGCGACACGAACTTACAGTTGTTGTAATTCTAGCTTTTGCCCAAAAGAAAACGCGAATTTTTTCAGGTCTCTACTAACGGAAGAAATCGACGGGGCGAACAGCAGCTTGCAATCTAGTTTTCAGTCAGAAAACAACGCGAAATTTCCAGGTTTGTGGTGAAAATGGTCAACGTGGTACAATGTGAAACGTTGGTCGCCTGTAATAGCACCTTGACAATTAGGAGATATGTGTCAATGAAGTCGGCATTGCATCCTCAGTTCCGAGTCTCTAACACGTTTAAGAGGAGTCCTTCGCGGTGTCAAATTTCCACCTTTGACGCGTGGTAACAGCGTAGCGATAAGAGCCAGTGTCCCACGCTTGACGAGAAGCATATCGCCTCTATTCGCAGCGCGCCAAACTTGCGTGCAAGGTATCCGTTGTAGTCTTTTTACTGTGGGACTTTAAGCGGTGGCCCCAATATTTTATTTTTGAATAGTTTGAAGTAAAGACCAACGCATGCCTCTCGTTTTGCACTTTACGAATTCAGGTAATATTTTCGGAGTTACAACAGTCGAAAAACCCCGTTTTTAGTCGTTTTGAGAGGCCCGAATATCATGTTTCTAACAAGCGTGCTCCATTTTT
>PNEQ01097257.1:0-24853 GCA_003012365.1 Medauroidea extradentata | reverse complement strand
TGTAAATAATTTTAAATAAATGGGAGTAATTATTTTTATTGTCCTTTAATTCACATACAAAACTCAACTAAAATTTTACTTGAATTAATACTGTTTCAAAAACCTTTTTCTTGTTCATAAGTTTTTACAATTCAAGAAAATTTCAAACATGTTCAAAACGGAAATCTTTGACAAAATTCAAGGCATTCAATAAATTGAAGGACGAGATGGTCGTGGTAATGACGTCAACATGGCGTCACAGGTTATTCAAGAAATCAAATTCAATATATTTGACAGAAAGTTTGGGCAAAAATTGATCGTGTGAAAGGGCCTTACATCGAATAAAAACTAGCATTATAGCACAGAGTAAAAAGAAGTAACATAAGCGACAAGACGTGATTTTATAGTACTCGTTTTCTCTTTGGATTGTCATGGTGTTGGAGTTCGCAGAAGTTCGCCTGCCCTGTAGCACGGCTGTAGAAGAACAGGTCTGGACACTCGCCTGGAAACTTGACCCCCTTGTTGTTTGGCTGCAGTTCACCAAGTTACCGACAATATTGCGTTTTATTGGCGCTGATGTTAGGGCGGTCGGACTCAATCTCCGCCTACTTCATAAACATTTTATCAAAACGTATTTTATATCAATTTATGACCACTTCCTTCGTTCACAATTTTTTTTTTAGAAAAGGCTCCAGCAATCTTTATTTACTTTATAATGTTAACAATAAAAAAAGTGGGCGGAGTTCAAGTTCGACCGCCCGGATTACAGAGCCGAAAAGTACGACATTCTCGGTAACTTGACGAACTACAGCCAAAAAACAAGGGGCTCAATAAAATACATTGTTAGATAGGCGAGTGTCCAGACCTGTTCTACTACGACCGTGCCTTGTCGATAAGTAGGCGCTGTTTTATGATTTGTGCGGAAATTGCCACGTATGTTACGTCACATTTACTATGTCTAAATATGTAATTGAGATACAAAATAACTACAGTATTTCTTGAAGTATGAGCAGTTGTTTAAACCACTGTCTCAATTTCATATGGATTTGTTTACTTTCCTGTACGCCCCAAGAACTGGTGCAACAATGATTACAGAGCTCCACCATGTTGCTTTTGCTAGAGTTAGTTATATCGGACGTTGAGCCTCGAATCGTCAAGTTTACCATTTATAAGTATTTGATTCACATATAAAAAAGTTATAGTATCTCAAGCACAAGTGCTTGTATAAGCCTATTACCTGAATCCACGTGATGTTGTTTACATTCTTGTACACCCCTAAAGCCGGCACAATAACAATGAAAAACTTACCTTGCCATTCCTGTTACTATTTATTTACTCTGCGATTTTTTTCCTCTGGCTGTTGGTGTAAACGTAGAAACTGCTGAAATAAAATATATGTTATACTTCAAGAAAAGCATTGTTGCAGGTTTCATACTCATGTTAAAAAAACAGTACATTTCAGTTGTCGGTGTTGTTTGAATTATTTTTTAACAATCTGTTCTGTATACGTAACCACTAGTCTTGTTAAAAATAAGTTTTCAATTTCTATACAACATTGTTACTTCTATAAATTAGCTTGTCTTCGTAACATTCCAGAAAGTTTCAACTACCAAATTGGGCAGTTTTTTTCTATTTTAACACGTATATAGTACCCACAACAATACGGTTTTATCTGTTTCTATATTTCCGCCACTTGTTAATTAAAATATTGCAGCGAAATTTGACAAACACAGTGTTTACACTTAATTTCTCTCATTAATTAATTTCTAAGCGCACGATTAAATATAACTAAGGTCAAGAGACATGTAAAATTTACGTTAGTGTTTACATTTTAAGCGCATGCACAGACTTTAACAGAATCTATGAAGTCATAAGCCGTACGTGATGTTTATGTATTTGACCGCTTTATAAAGATATAGGTCTACGAAAAACTAATATTGTAATGATTTATCAAAATGTTCCCTGCTGCAAGTCTGGACATAGTACGCTATTTATTGGAAGACGTAGAGCAAGCGTACAATAGCTTGCAATCTAGCTTGCAAGCAGAAAATAACGCGGAATTCACAGGTCTCTCTATTCATGGGGAGTTTTTTCTGAAAAAGCTTTAAATTAGTTGTAACTTTATCAAGTAAGCAGAGTACACCGCAAACTCTCGCATCATATCAACTACAGTGGATCTAGTTCATGCCAATTAGACATAAAATACACGTAAAAAAACTCAGAATTTTTTACAAGTACATCCGTTCCTTTTGACGTCTTTTCAATTCGAAAGGGCAAAAATTCCCTACTCATCGAAGGTTAGTTGCAAGAGTAAAATCATTTAAAACACCTTTTCTCACGTCTAAAACAAATTACCCTGTAATAAATAATTTATAGGAAATTAAAGAAAACGTTGATGTTCAGCTAGCTGAAAATAAATCTTACTATATAGCTATGGACTGCTAACAAATTGAAATTTACGTAATATTTTTAGAAATATTTTGTCTTTGAATATACATACACATGCAACACACACATTTCAACATTAAGCTTGTCTCAAACATACTGCAAATTAATTTAACATGATGACTACTGCTAACATTAATGATAATACAATTTTGTTACTATTTCTATTCTACGATCAAAAAATTATTTTGTGGCACGTCTAATTGGCTACTTTTGTTATTATTATAATTAATAAATTTGCTTAGAAATTATATTTTTGCAAGACATTGTCTTTTTAAAATTTCAGTTTTCATAATAATATGTGTACCTTCGACCGGGGTTAATACGCTTATTTAGAAATACTTGCGTACCACTTTCCATTCCTTACATTCTTGTTCAATGCCACTTGTAGACGATAGTGCAAACCGAGGTGATAGTAGTAGTTAGGTATTAAACGAACGAAACAAAAAATATGTAAGCCAGAAATATTAGTGAGTGCATAAATAAAGCATTGTATTGCATAAATAATCTACTATTCTCTGAACAATGCCCATACATGATATATAAGCAGCTTACCTTCCATACAAATTTTCGTTTCACGCATGCAAGGCTGATCGAAATCCTCGTTTTTCGTACAAAAATGTTTAACTGTTTGTATGCCATGTCAACAAGGATTTGTTCTAAAGTAAGTGTTCAGTAAATTGTGAGCTGTATGCGGTAAAAAAGAGTGAATAATGGGGTGAAACGTTTGTTGGAATCAGCTGCGGATTTTAAAGGGGCAAATCACATCAGGAGGTTAGTAAATCGAATCAGGGATTCCCAGATTTGCACGGAGAGAACTTACACCCCGTAAAATATTAATCAGCACTTAACTCCCCTCTTCCCCTCCAATCAGCATCATCCCCCTCAATATAGAACCCACCTCACAGCGGGCGTGTTTCAGGAAACTCGATAATTAACACTCAGAGAAGTAGGCCTGCTGCTCCCTGCGCCAGTGATCTGATCCAGCTGTCATTTCAGCGCTCCTAGCGGGGCTGCTAATTCGACTGTCATTGGATTACGTCACGTCCGTTGGGTGGAATTGCCGCCGCGAATCTCATTGTGAGCTGCGAAACACGTAAATAAAAAAAGCACTACTTGCAAACCGCCTTTGCAAACTCCATACGTAATTCAGCTTGAAGGATAATATTCATAACCAAGGGAATAACTTCAAATTACTATTTCGTAGGATGTTGATTACATAATTACACAAAACACAATAATTTTAATTTTTGTTTATAACAAAAATCAGAAAGTGGAATTCTTCCGTAGTCAACGAAAAATCTAAATTTTCATTGACCTTGACCATGGCCATCTTTAGTAGAAGGCCGGAGTCTTGAATGTGGCAACACTGCATCGGGGGCCTGCTGTTTGTCACTTCTTGGCCACCCTAGTCTCTGCAACGCGTGTAGATGCAGCTTTAGTGGCGTGTACACGTCTATACTGACTAGTACAACCAACGAGTGACCGTCAGCAGGCATCCGATGCAGCGTTTCCACATTCAAGACTTCGGTCTTCTACTAAAGACGGCTGTGCCTTGACCCTGATTCATACGTCAGTTCTATGAAGATGAAGTATGCTTCGAAACAGAAATACGTAAATTTGATCTATTCGGTAGCCGTAAGTTAGTCAACTAACCAAGGACCAAAACGTGCTTATACATGATATGAGTACAATTAAATAGTAAATCTTTTATAATTGGTGAATTACTAATTTAAATTAAGTTTTGTATTTGAATGTGAGATCGTATTATAAATGAGTGCCCAGATTATTATCCATATAAATAATACAATAATTAATTAAGTTACCTTTAAACTACTACTGTAGTTTTGTTTCAAAGCTCTGTTAGGGGTAATATCATAAAATATTATTCTTCATTTACCTTTAGTTCATTGGTTTTCCTTAACTGTTTAGTCTGCGTATCGTATGGATATACACTGCTTCTAATTTTTTCGAGGCATATGGTTAAAAAATATTATATTTACATTAGACTCCCGATTATCCGTGTGCGGTTTATCCGATTTGCGGATTATCTGCGCAAAATATTTCACTTTAAATAGTTTAAGAAAAGTAACAGATTTATTAAAAAACGGTTATGTATAAATTCACAGTGTCTTTACTCGCATAATGTTCACCGTATTATGCCCGGTGCTGTATCTTGAAAGACTTGAAGTAGATTTAAATATTTTCCAGCAAACGAAACAATTAACTTCAGCGCATGAACGAATTAATAAGATGTCCATGATATTTTTTTTATGTGTGTTTGTAGATTATTAGTGCATACCCACTAATCATTAAGGCGAATAATCGAGAGTCTACTGTATTAAACTGATGTCTTACTGCAGGACAGAATTTACCTTTTTTACTTTCTACTGAGATCTAAGAAAAGGTAAAAGTAGTTTATCCGCGATTATGTATTATCCGAGGTATCGGCACCCTCCATTAGTGCGGATAGTCGAGAGTTGACTGTATTTGCAATTGTTTGAAATAAGTGAAAGACCATGGCCTTAACTGTGATGTTTGCAGGGAGTTGGACGCTTTCATCTACGACGGCACTGTGCTGGACTACTTAGTTGCCCAGGACGAAGATTGTCGACTGCTGACAGTCGGCTCGTGGTACGCCATGACCGGCTATGGCTTCGCCTTCACAAGAAACTCCAAGCATGTGGCCGCCTTCAACCATCGTATGCTGGAACTGAGAGAGAACGGTCAGCAATCAACCACATACTTGCAGACGTAAACATTCGCGTTTAGTTTTAAGCATAAGATTCGACGGAAACAACTACGAATTCCTGTCATTTAAGCAGATATCGTAAAGGACAATATGGGAAACTCCAACCTTTTAACATTGTAAATCACGAGACGTGTTACCGACGGCGAGAACTGGAAACACTACCAAATTTCAAATTCTTCGGTCTGTGTTTCCTATGGTGTTTCCAAATTTACAGACTAAATTTCTCTTAGGTTAATGATATGAGAAAGTGCTAATAAATATTTTAGATTTCAACTTATGAAATTAATATCAAATATAGTATGTCTATATTCTAAAATCACGATTAGATTTCAAATTTTACATAACGGATACAAAACTTGAACCACCCATAGAGCAATGTGCTACTACAGAAATAACAGCGCTCCTGGCGGCGGCAACTGGAACCAAATAAACCGTTTCGTGTTTTTATTATTAGTTTACTGTATAGTCCTTGCACAGTATTTGATTTAAGGGCATTGTCTTGAGTATCTCGGTTATCGAGATAACTATTTTTCAACACCCCGATGAGAACCGATGTTGTAAAATTGCTGTGTAACTTGGCTGCGAGTTTGTTTCGCTGTGTAATGTAATTTTTCCAGAAAAACCATATAAAGATTTTAGCTAACTTATCATTTATAAGGAAATTGAATTTATTAACTTATTGTCTAGCATCATGCTTTATTCTATCTCGACCACGGTCGTAGGAGAACAGGTCTGGACACGCGCCTATCTAACAATGTATTTTGCTTGGCCCCCTTGTTGTTTGACTGTAGTTCGTCAAGTTACCGAGAATGTTGTACTTTTTGGCGCTGTAATCCGGGTGGTCGGACTAAACTCCCCCCATTTTTTCCATTATTAACATTACAGAGTAAATAAAGATTTCTGGTGCCATGATTTAAAATTGTGAGCGAAGTAAGTATTTCATAAATTGATAAAAAAAATACGTTTTGATAAATTGTTTACCTTAGTGGGACTGAAGTGGGCAGGGTTTGAGTCCGACCGCCCTGACTGCAGCGCCAATAAAACACAATATTCTCGGTAACTTGGTGAACTACAGCCAAACAACAAGGAGGTCAAATATCCAGGCGAGTGTCCAGACCTGTTCTTCTACGGCCGTGGTCTCGACAAAATCAGAGTGCGTAGTGAAAACCAGTTACAACAACGTTACAAAGCGATTTTACGTTCTCAGCTCCGTTTGTGTTTTAAAAAATAACTATCGTTAAAACATGTAGAAATTCGGGTCTAGGACCTTACGCATAAAGCCAATGATTTTTGGTGACAAATTTCGCACCGAATTGTTAGTGCCGTAGCTCTGTGTTATGGTCAGTGATTGGCTGTTTGTAACTCTCAGCGTCTACGGTTCTACCCGCAAATCACAGACGTGTGGTGTCGCAATAACCTTGTTCCTGTTGGCACAGTCAAATGAGCCACGTCTGTGTGATAATTAGTGCCTGCTGATTTTCGCGAAAAGAGTTTTGCCCTAGTTTGTTTCAGTGTTTTACGTGCACACATGTAGATATGTTTCATGGTTTGTTGATTGGACATTTAAACTCTCAAGAGTCGTGGGGTTCTATCCAGTGGCGGCTCGTGGGTTGTTGCCAGGTAGGGCTGCAGTTGCCAAGAGTTGTACAGGGTTGTGCGCTGGTTGACTCTACAGCCACTGACACGCTGATGTGCAGGTGCCCCTTACTACTGAGTGGTCACAACACATCTAGTAGCCAGCAAAACTTCCATGGTTATTGGTCTACAGCGCTACACTAAAGGTGTAGTGTTCCATTAACCTTACTGGCTCAGTGAAATGAGAGTAGTCTATTCATAAAGGGACGCTGCCTAGTAACCAACGAGCGGAACTGCTGGTGTGCACGTAAGACACTGAAAAGAAACTGGGAAAAAACTCTTTTCTCGAAAAAACAGCACACCCTAGCAATAATACATTCTGCCAGTAACCATGAAGCAGAGCTTCATATGTGCACATAAGGCATTGAAACAAACTGTTGCAGAATTGTTTTCGCGAAAAATCGTGGGATCTACTCATAACCGTCCTTTAGTTATACTAGGTAAAGAACGCCATATCGGCTAGGAGAGTACGCTGGCAAGAAGATTCTCGAGATTTTCCACCACCTCTAGTCGTTAGCACGATTACTAGGGTTCTATAAGGTCTTATTATGAGAGTGCCAATGGTTGTTTCAGGGGACCTGGAGCGTCTGCGAAGATACTGGATGACAGGGACGTGTAAGCCAGGCAAGCAGGAGCACAAGTCCAGTGATCCTCTGGCTCTGGAGCAGTTCCTCTCAGCCTTCCTGCTGCTCATGTCAGGAATACTGCTGGCAGCTGCTCTCCTCCTACTGGAGCATCTGTACTTCAAGTATGTGCGAAAGCATCTCGCCAAGACCGACCGCGGTGGCTGCTGCGCTCTCATCAGCCTCGTAAGTCACTGTTAACTACACTGTAAAAAAATTAGGTAAATTTACTCTACGTGTAATGGAAGCTAATTACCTCTACAAGTGAGGGAAAATTACTCAACACGAGTCAAGGAAATTTACTCAACTGGTAATGTAATTTTTCATTACATGTTGGCGCAAGCCCTCTAGGACAATTTGACATAACGCGCGATCGAAACTTCCGAGTGGTTTGTGTGGCGAATACACTACCTTGCGGAAATTTCCACACATGTTCGGAAATCAGATTTCCCTCTCACGGTTGGGGAATATTACCATACATATGATGAGTAACATTACTAACTTTTTTTACAGTGTAGAGGTGATGGTATATCGCGGGTAAAATTGACTGTTTGCTGGATTTCAACACACGTTCACTTTACCAGAAGATTTCTGCACTTAAATAAAATTCTTGTAGAAAGTCTTCCCTGCAAATATATTTTGTAGTAACCAGAAAATTATTTATTAGTAATACTTTAGTGGTGTCAACAAAAGGTTTTTGTGTCGACCCCAAATTATATATTTTGCAGGATAAATAGCCACAAAATATTTTTTTCAGTGTGGCTTTAGCTTGTACGTGGTGAAGCTGTTACCCTATTCGACTGGGCCAATAAGAATTCTGCAATTGTAACATTTAATGCCTGTTATTGGTCTGCAGCCAGCTATGTTGTGTCAGAAGTATACCACCGATCATATATGTTGCAAGAATCTGCAGTGTTTTCAAGGGTATTTTGGCACAACAAATTTTCGTGACATACCATAATCTCTAACTATAACATCTATCAGAAGAGACTGGGATAATTCGTGGGTTCACTGACCTGTAAAGGCTACCCTGCAAGAACATTTGAGAACTGAAGTAGAGAGCAGATGTTCTTAACTACTTGCTGTTTAAGTGATAGGTCTGTAGTTACATAGCCATTATTTGCTCACAGACTTCCAGGAGATGTCAAATAAGAAGGGAAAGGAATATTTCGCGAGTTCAATGACCTGAGTATTAGAATCCATTGTCCTATGCATACTCAAGCCCCGACTATTTGTCAACTAGCAGCTACTCAGTGGAACAACAGACAATGAACGAATATACGGAGCTTGAGTATGCATAGTATAATGGATTCTAACATGACGATCATTGAACTCGCGAAATACTCCTTTCCCTACAAATAAGTGAAAGGCCAACTGCGAAAGAGACACATACTTACAGTTGTTGGAATTCTAGGTTGTGCCCAAATGAAAACGCGAACTTTTCAGGTCTCTACCTATAGGTCGTTTGGGATAAAGTGAGCACTAAAGATTTAACATTTCAAAAAAATCACCAGGCATTAAAGTTTCAAGTTCAACATCAACAATAGTTACCTTACAAGTTACGTGGTTGGCAGTGATTTACTGAATGTACTTCCCTGTATTTTCCTACTTAAATACAACAATACTGATATAAAATCAACTGAAATCAACGTATTTATATTTAACATAGTTATTAATTTGTTTACAAAACTATATTGGTTATTATCGACTGCACAATTTATCTTACACACGCAAAATCAAGTGACGTGTCCAGGAAGGTTAGACATTTATCTTCGTTAACCGTTACGCGCGGAAAGATACGAATTGACTGAAAATATAAATTCAGCAGGGTTTTTGTGAGTGTTCACTTCATCCCGAAAAACCTATATCATTCTGTCTACAGGTGCGTATGAAAATTCACTCGATGGAGTAGGGTAGGTTACTTGAGTCGCGCGACCAGGTTTGTCGATTACAAGGATTTGATAACAGTCTGCAATGCTATTCAAGGTTTTAAAATTACGGGAACCAAAAAAATAACCTATATATTGACTACATGATAAATATTTTGCTATGTGCTTCAATTGCAGTGTATTTTTTACCCGCTTTATATTTATATTTAAATACAATATTAGTTTTAGTACTTGACCGAGAGGCCATAAGTTGAAATTTCGAGCACAAGGAATCTTACCTGGGGTAAAATTTCAAACACCAAATACTCTACCATCGTGAATATTCACTAAGTGCCTTACGACACGTTATACCTGCATTCAGAAGGACTCGAGTTGATTCCCCGGACACTCTCATTTCAATTCTTCATTAAAAGAACTACTCTGCCCACCTCATGTAAAAAAAGTTATGTCCCCTACACCTCATCCTAGGGGCCGCGGTGGCTGAGTGGTCAGATCATTCGCCTCCCGCCAAGGCGATCCGTGTTCGAGTCCCTGCGGGGTCGGTCCCCGGATTTTCGCATCTGGGAATCGTGCCGGACGATGCCTTACCACCAGGGGTGCAACAACAAAGGAAGGCAATGATATTAGTCCTTGAAGCAGCGACAAAAATTAAATAATCGACCTTTCTTAATACATAAAACAGTCTTACATGTTATTTATTTTAATAATATAATGTATAGTTGAAGATCATTTTGTATAAAAAAATATTATCTAATATGGCGAATATTCTACCACTTTAAAAATAAAATTATGACAACAGTTGTGTTTGCCGTTTCTTGAGAATTTCAAGTTGTTGTGCTCCTGCTTTTCACGAACAAATTGCATCGTCTAGTGGTGACTTATGTATTGTTATTCCCAATATCTACCACGAGACGTGACGAATTCTTGCACCAGACATAGACCCAGACGGCCGCTTGTATATACAGTAATGTTCGCTGTCCGCAGAGCATGGGCAAGTCGCTGACGTTCCGGGGAGCGGTGTTCGAGGCGCAGGACATCCTGAGGAACCACCGGTGCAACGACCCCATCTGCGACACGCACCTCTGGAAGGTCAAGCACGAGCTGGACATGGCGCGCATGAAGATACGCCAGCTGCAGAAGGAGCTCGAGATGCACGGCATCCGGCCAGCCAGCAGGTGCGACTTGCTACTGCAGGGTACAACCCTTCTCTATGCGGCAAGAGTCCCAAGTGAGGTGCTAATGCAGTAGGCTTGCATTCATGAGGATCCGGGTTTGATTCCCGACAACAAACTATCCCGTTTTGGGTTCAACATAGTTCCCTGAAAACGCTCCAGGTTAACGCCAAAATTATTCTTTAAGAGATGCATTCTACATTATGCAGCGCTTAAAGCATTGTAGGTTTCTGGAAGCTAATTTGCAAAAATAAAAAACAGCAACCCTGGACAATAGTTTTTGCCAACTTTCTGAGCTGAATTTTTTCTCGGTTAATTTATATCTGACGCCGAAATTCCGTACATTTAATAGCGGCGTGAGAGATGAAGTTCAACAAACGCTTCATTCTGGATAAATGTTTGTCCATAAAGACGGGAAATGTAATTATCAAGGATAGCTGTTTTGTAGTGTTCCTATATTGCCTTTAAAAAATGTAGATTTCAATTGAAGGAATCACCGCTTATTTATCTACAAGGCCATCTTAAAGGATTGCTAGACATAATCCACACCTGAAAATTTGGGTTTCAAAAACCAATTTGCAAAAGTCAAAGAACAACAACCTTAGACAATACGTTGTACCAACTTCCTGGGCGAAAAGTTTTTCCAGAGCAACGTACTTCTGGAGAAGAATCTCTGGCGCTGAAATCTCGTACATTAATTGCGGCGCAACAGATAACTGTTAACAAAGGCATCCTGCAGGCAAATGTTTGCTCATAAAGTAGGTTTTAATCATTATCTGTGGTTGTTGCTTTGTAGTTTTTTCCATACTGACATTAAAAAAGGGTGGATTTAAAATGGTGTTTTTACAGTGTTTCACATTTTTTGTACAGCGTGTCAGACAAATGTTGAAAACTACAATTGGAAATTTCACGTTTTGGAAAGACTGCAAGGAAAAAACTCCGAAACAACAATTCTGGTAGGTAATTTTTGCCAACTTTACGAGGAAACATTGCCGTTAGGATGCATTTGTGAATCGTGATATCTTGCGCCTCAATTAAATGTGCGAGATTTCGGCATTAGGGATAGTTTTTCAAAAATATGTTACGTGAGAAAAATGTTTGCTGAGACAATTGGCAAAAACTATTTCCTAAGGTTGCTGGTTTTGATTTTTGCGAATTGGCCTCGAGAAACATACAATTTTAAACTTATGCTTTTAGTGCTGAATTATGTATCATGCCCTCTTAGAATAGGCCATGGACGTTTCCTCTTGCACTTCCTACCACTATGTGTTAATGTCTTATAAAAATCTGCAGTCGTCGAGACTTTACCTTTACAGGAAAATTATGATACATTCAGTAACCAACTGGTGTTTGGTAGGGTTGATCAGTCGCTCAACCAGACTTACTTAGTCACCAGGTTAATGTATGAAAGCAGGCAAGTGACTCAGGACCTGGTGATTAATTGAACGTTTGGAAACGCTTCTCGCGTAACTATTAGAACTTCTCATGTTGAAATATTTGTTTTAACCCTACTCTATCTCGCGACCTGCTATAACCGCCTACAGTACCACAGTGAAACTATTCTTAGAAGACGATAAGTTAGCGGTTAACTCAAGCTCAGTATAAAGAAAACTTGCAAACCAAGTCTAGAGTGTTACTAAAAAAAATATTAGATTTGTTTAAGTTTGTTTGTCTGAGGTGTAGTTGGTGCTAAAAATCGAAAATTCCTGTGAAGAAATCCAAGATATTTAAATAACTCAAGGCCAAAATTGCTGTGGATTGGTCGTCTGCAGTTCATTCATTAAAATAAATTTTGATGTTAATTCAGAGAATGCCTTTTAGTCATGCAAAAAGACCTGAACGTCGCAAGAGTAAACAACAGAACCAACTATTAACGTGGTTCTGCAATCGATAGTCGTACGACCGCGGGTAGCATTCGGATGTCGGATTTCAGTGAAAGATTTTAGTCAGTGCTTAACATCGAGGTCTTTAGCGCTGGTGAGGGATGACATGATGTGAGTATTGAGCAACGCCTGAATTAAAGGGTGGGGGAACGGGAGATACCATAAAATCCGGGAATCGAACCCGGATCGTCTTGGTGGGCGCAGAATGGTCTGACCATTCGGCCACCCCGGCCCCTCGGATTGCACCAGACACGAACGGTGTCGCCAGGAGACCTCGCGTACATTGTTAACGTTAAAGAACAGAAAAATAAATTGAGGGTTCACTGGTTTGTACACTAACGTACAAGAATAAATGCACACTCAAACTAACAGCATTTTATCATATACTACTTGCTCACTGATATAAGTGACACCATATTACTGAACCCGAGTTCGGTGGCTTATTCTATTGATAGCCCAGCGCTCTCCTATGACGGGTTAAATATGTTAATGGCCAATTGAAAAAGTGAACGTAAATAATGATTCTTCGAATTGTAGCCTACGATTAGAGGTTGAAAATGTTTGCGAATAAATTATAGAACTGGCTTTATTTCAAACGCGTGTAGATTTCGTTGACTTCTGAGATTTGATCACATCACCCTGAGGATCTTTGAACCAATCAAAAGTTGAGAGAAAACGAGGCTAAAACTCCGTGCTATCAGTTATTGGGTGAAATGTGCTACTCAGTGTAGTAGTAACCAATATACAAATTGACGAGGCCTGAATATACATAGAACAATGGATTCTAACGTGCAGGGCGTTAAACTCGGGAAATTTCCGGTACCTACTTATGGTCAAAAGTAAAAGTTGGAATTATTTTAAGTCTGTTCGTACGGGAATTGTGTTTTTAGCCAAGGATTTGCGTTGTTTGTTAATTATACGGCAGTTTCTGGACAACCTGTATGTTGTTCACGTGGTAAATTATGCCTATATGTTTATGTTTAAATATAATTTATTAAGAGGAACCACATCATCTACATGTAACAAGCACTAGGTTTTTTTGTACGAGAAATTTAACTATCCTACTTGAACTAAGAAACCACCATATCTACCAAGTAACGCAATTATAACATTGGCATATAAAACGAAGCCTTTTAGATATGTAAATAAAATACGCAAAGAATGACACATGGTAAGCAATGGTTCGGTGGCTAACAGGCAATAACGATAGTAATTTCGCTTATTTTTAGGTGCATTTTGTAATTTGAAATTGTTTCTGGTATTCACAAAGTAACTGTGTGGCACTGTAACTATAACATTGTTAATAATCAGTGTTTATTGTTAATCGTTATTAATGAAAATAGAAAGAAACAAAAAGCAATGCGTAAGAACGGGAAAACTACAAACATATCATTACAGAAATAGCAGCCAATATAGCTGAATTATTTAAATACGTTGAAAACAGAAAAAATAAATCAGGTTGAATGATACTGATCTAAAGTTAAATTAGAAATAAAACTATAAAGCACGTTAATTTAAATATTTGTTTAAAAATTTTGTATTAAAAGAACATGTCTTCAAAAAATATTAACTACATGATCTTCACTCGCTATTTGTCATATTGTTTTCTGTTTGTCGAGTGAGTTACTTTCCTATTCAATGTTATTGCTTTGTACTCGTAATTTTAACTGAAAACGGTAACAGCTTAAATAATCAATGACTAAAACAAGAAACTAACTTTGTCATTACATGGAATGCAATTTAAGATCGACAACTTCATTGAAAATTACCAATTTGAAGAGTCTAAAAATCCCGAAAGACATTACGGCAAAAAATTGTTTGACATATTGTAATTACTTTAATTTATTAAACCTCTTTAGCAGTGTGTATATAAGATTAATGCAGGGCTGGAACAGCAAAACACAGTGACATACTTAAAGGTAAACAACATTTTATTTTACTACTAAAAACTCTTGAATATATACCGAGTGTAAATGTGGGCAACATTGTGTTTATTATGTATTAATATTTTTGCAATAGAGATTGGAATAACACGTCTTCTTCATATATCACCATAACGACACTGAAAATAATCTGAATTTTGGTCAATATTGCACTTACAACGGAAGCAAACATCATAACTGGAATCACAATTTTTGGTCTGTATTAATCCCTGTAGAGTACATTTTACAAAGTAGATTTTGGAGGATATTACAGTGAATAACCTGTTAGATTTGTTGCTCTAAAGCAAGTCTTTAGTATTTTCCTCCATTTACTCTTTGTTGCAATATGGATCTGTGTATTGAATTTGTGAAATTGTGGCCTGTTTCTATACTTATACAATGAACGTACGTTATGTGACGTGTATGTGATAGTGTGTTGTGTTACCAGGTATTCAAAAAGTTGAAACAAGCATGTTTAAAATATTTTAAGATACGTTACCCAGTTGTATCTTACGTTTAATGCACTATGCTTTGTCTCTTACTATTGTCAATAGGATCCTGCATGCAGAGCTTAGCATTGAAACTTTACATGTAGCAGTTTACTGTTCGTTACTTCAATCGTTCCTTGCTGTACTAGCAGTTTGTTGCGCAAAATTGCTTTCTTAAGTAAGTAGTTAAATACAACAATATTACTACTTCTCTCACATTAATAGAGATCTAATTTTTCATGCTTATTTAATCAGTTGCTATTTACAATTAAGTTGAAATTTCATATTTATAAATCACGTATATATTTTTAAAGCATAAATACAGGTATAAATGTCACTACATTGTCAGTTACTTTGAATCAGAAACATAAGTTTTTCTTATAAAAAGTCAAGAGGCTACTGGCTACTTTTAATAAAATAAACCAAGGTCAGAATTTGGGAACAAGGTAGATGTGAAATTCTATGTAATAACTACTGAAAAACATTTTAAAATAATTGTTTTAATGCATGTTTTGCAGCACGTTCGTTTGATTATTTTGTACTTGTAACATATTTGATTTTGTGAACAAATCATCCCTGTTAATCTGTTTTATAGCACGCTTCTACGTACGTAAAATGTACCGTATACTGAAGTGTTTGTGTCTTTTTTTTTTACTTTGGTTCTTTGTACAAAGTTTAAATAATCCTTTTAAAAGCATGGCTCATTTACTCTCCAAATCCAAAATTTCATTTCTGGTCCTTGAATAGTTATTCCTCGAACTTGTTATTCTTGTCTCCCAAATAACTCAGCTAATTTGATGAATAATTAAAAAAGAATGTATTTTATTTTAATAATTCTAAATGTGCTAGGAAGTCATCAAAAGCAATGATTTATGTGTGGACATAAACAAAGAGATTAATATAAATTTCTAGAATTAATGCACAAGTTCGTAATAACTTAAACTAATTTCATACTTCTTGTTTAAATAAACTTGATATATAATATCTCATTTTGCTTAAATCTTGATGGTTCATTCATTTAAATTTTTCAAAGTGCAAAGAATTTAAAAATGGAGACTTATATATTTTTTTCAGTTAATATTTTTTTTCAGTTTGATATAAGTGCAGTCATAATAATGATAAGATAATTGTAAATTTATGATTTTCCTTTTCGGAAACCCCAAAGATAAAGTATGTTTTATATAACACAATCTTTTAAATATTAAGTTCACATTTATATAAAGCACTGAAATTTTCTCTCACATTTTGCACACCCTGGCGAAAATAACGCAGTCGGGCTTAACCAAATTATTTGTGTATTCCATTTACTAGGAAGTGTTGTACCGGCCAATGTATTAACTTGGGGTTCACTTTTAAAATTACGCCCAAAAATCCAAAATAAAAAAAAATTATTTGCAATGAAATACACACATGAGCTAGAGTAATGCTTTCTTGCAAAAATCGAAATTAGTTATACACTGCCACCAGTGCTGTGGTATATTTATAAACGTTTGTTATTCATACATAATAAGAAATATTATTGTTTTCTACGAACGATTAGTTGTAATTAAATAACGGATCATTTATGCTGTGGTATAACAAATTCATCCAAATATTAATAGGATTCTCAAAGATTAAGTTGGTGAAAACCATTATTCACACAAATCCATGGGACAATTTTTTTTTGCAGTCACAATTTCTTCAGTAAACTGAAATCACTATTGGAGTTATGCATTCTGAGTAATTCAAATAGATTTTACTGTATAAAATATATTTTGATGACTCCCAAATTGAATACAACTGAATTACTACGGGCGACTTACGTACTGATGCCTTCAAACTAAGTTTGTAGTGAGTACGTGTGAATGTACAGATTTCTCTGTTAAGAAACATCTACTGCTTAACAAATAAATTTAAATAAATGAGGACTGGCACCGTGGAATTATAATGGGTTAACTGATCTACAGGACAGTACTATAATCCATGAATTGATTTTTGCTTGATCAGGTTTGACTGCTTGCCTGTTCATTGGTGATCTGTTGTAGGAAGAGTTCTTATATTAACACAGGAATAACAATCCAGTTTTGTTGTCGCTACCATCTGGATTGTTTGTAAAACAATTTGTGTTGTAGGAGGAACAATGGACCTATTTCTTCTATAGAAAACATTTCTGGTGAACATATTGTTGTGGTAACAATCCAAATAGTACCAACAGTAAAATGGATTGCAGTCGCTATTATTAACAGAAAAGTAGCACCTACAACAATTCTTATTTTTTCAAAATTCAACCAAGATTCAGCCTCATGTATGCTATCATAGGCTTAGAGATGTGCAGGTTCTTAGTAAATTCAGGAGTATATTTCGAAAGAGCTCCCATTTTATAGATTTCCAAACGTCCTAGCCTTTTCACAAAAGATTAAGTCGATTCTTCTTCAGATCCCAAGAACAGAACATTCGTCGAGATAAATGCATGGTTCCGACGTGGCATGCTCCGGACTGTCATGTTTGCTGGCAATCGTAATATATGAAACATGTTATTTTCGCCAGGGCGCGTACGCTACCTTTAACCACGACTCACTCCCTGCATGACGTAATGCTCGGCCACTGGTAAGCACGATACATGCCTCTACAGGAAGAAGAGCCATGCCCCCTCCTGTTGGGCAACCTGCTTGAATCGTGAGGAGCCCATAGGACGGGGAGCCACGCCCCTTCCCAAGTAAGTGCACCAATCACGCAGCCGTCCACTTGTAGCTCATTCACTCGGCACTGCCTCTCTTCCTCGGCTCTTCACATGTTCGGATTCTGCGACTTCTTTTTTTTTTTGTCGCTTAACCCCGTTTGGGAAACCAATAGCGTGCACTCAAAAAAGTAAACACGATATTTTACAATCATAACAATCTTTTTGGACATACTCCAATGCGAGCGAATGTTGTCGTATTGCAGAAAAACCAACAACAAAACAAAAACAAAAAACAAACAAAGAAAAGCCAGTAAACTAGTCAACTGACATAAAACATACAGACAATTCCCGAAACGAATGTAGTCAAATCCCAGAAGACGACGCAAGGACAAAATAAGATTCAAATCGTTCACAAAATTAATTCCCAAGTGGAATATAGTCGACTGATGAAAGACGACACAAAAAGAAACAAAACAAAACAGACAAAAACATTAAAACCAACAAAAAAAGTGGGGTGTGTGATAAACGCATTAAGAGGAAGAACGACGACGAGAACACAAATAACGATGGACACGAATGGATCCATTCGTAACTATGTAGTTTTCTTTTAATACAGAGATATGAATCCGAACAGGTGAAAGCCGAACAAGAGAAAGCTGCATTATTAATTACGCAGTCTCCTATCCCGAAATTCCACTGTTCTAGGTAGAATGTGTCAAGTTTAGCAGCCCGTGTTTGAGTGCTCAGACGGTCATGTTTAAATGCAAAATCAACTAGGTCATTAAAAAACTTGTAATGTTACGTTAAGGTAGCATTGTACGAAATTTATGACACGAAATAAATTATTTGTAATTTTTTTAATTTCAATTTTAGTCAGTAAAATATCCGGGTAGAAATTGCGCAAAATTTATCAGCATACATACCAACAGTAAGGTCCACGAAAAATCTGCATCTCAAATGCTAGCCTCCTGGACATGGCTAAATTTAGAACATAAATAATTTATGAAATAATATTTGCAACATGTTTCCATATTATGTTCCTTAAAATGTAATGTTGTGTCCTAGACGTTAGTACGCCTAATACTTACACCGAACGAAAATAATTACAATAATTTATATGTCTTGTGACTTGATGGTAACACAGGCCCACTTCTTGCTTTTTGACGTGTTTTCTTATTGCGTCAAGTAGTCGTGTAAAACATTTCATAAATGAATATTTGTTCTCGCTAATGAAGAGACGACGGAAATCTACAAAACCCACGTTAAGTTATTTGTATACTTAAAACCAAATAATTATTGTATTCATATTTCTGTTGGAATCGTAATGAATATTTTGATATAAAGCACAGTGATTAGAAACTTGTGTGATAAAACATACTATAATATCAATCATTTACAATAATTATGTATAATAATTTATTGTGTATTTTTTGTGCAAAAAATGTTGTGTGAAGAAAACACTATGAGAAACGGATTTATAAGAAGAAAACAAACCAGTAGCTAACATACGGTTATTCATTTAATAGTATTTACTTTTTGAACTTTTTCCATCCGCAATATTGCTGTATTACTTAAGAAATTTTACCAATTTGTAATTCAGATCTGGTTTTCGTCAGTATTACTTTACTGCCTAATATGTGACAACATGTGTAAGCTTTTTAACCAGCCGTTAAATTTTGGAAATCATGGGCATTAATGATATTTAATTTCAATCCATGTCTTTATTTAATATTAAAAACCTAATAAAATTTAACAACTGTAATTCATAATTGTTTTATTGTTTACTGATTTTGTTAGCTCTATATATATATATATATATATATATATATATATATATAAAGTAAGTTATTGTTCACGGGCACACAGGCAACATTTTATTTAAGAAAATTAGAGGATTGTATTTCTACAGAAGCACGTATAATTTTAACGTAACAATTATTACCCATTGTGTCTGATTTATGAGTGTTCGATTCGCCTGCAGCGGTAGGAGTTAAAATAAAAAAACCTACACTTACCAAAACATTAACAATTCGTATTAAAAATTAAAAATTTGAATTTAAACAGTACGTTCAGCTTCCTTCGTCTTAAATGCACTCAAATGTATGACTGCTAAATGTCACGACCCATCGCAAATATTTTTACTTCATTAGTTATCTTACCTGAATGCTAATTTTCACCACAAATCATTCGTAAATAAGCATGGCTAGTAGATTCATAGCTTGTAAAATGATCCTTAGATTGAAGTAGAAGTAGTTTAGATATTTGTTTACATTTTGTTGATAATATTGTGTGTGTAATTCGAACCTATTAAGCCCTTATATCTCATGCTATTACCTGACCAATTAAATCTAAGCTTTTCTTAAATGCTTGGGTATTAAGAATACATTAAACGAATCTAGTGTTTTAATTTCAAGGTTATATAATATCTAAATATAAATACTTTGTTTGCTGAAGTAACCTAACTAAAAAACTTTCTTTGCAATGATAACAGATAAATGTAGACCATCGCTACAGACTTGCAAATTTTGCGTTATCATTCGGCGAATGTCTGAACTTTACTGCCGTCAATATACTCCCCATAATATACTCTTGAGCATTTGTTAGTTTGTGAGGTTAGTGGATATTTTACAGTTAACTTTATAACTGTGGTTGAAACGGTCCTTCAGGGTTGCCACACAGACTGCTTGCTAACAGCAAAAGTCAAATGGACACACTGTAACTTGGAATACAGTCTGTTGTCGTGCAGACATTAACGCAAAATTTGCGGTCACTATCACATAAAATGGTAGTAAATAAAGTGTGTCACATTGCAAGTACGGTTATTTATGGCTTTGGTTCTTACATTGAACTGTTCTTAAAACAGTTTCCGACATAATATTTATACCCGATTTCGAAAACCTGCCTGGGGAACAATTAACATGTTTTACTTGGTAAAAAAATTTACCAAATAAAATTTTTGCATTTAGTGATTTTTATTAAGTGAACAGTAAATTGCAGCTGTGTAATAAAGAATGAAACTTTCGTGATAAAAGTAAAAATTTAAAAAAGGACAACTCCGAGCTGAAAATAACAAAAGTACTTGTCATTTTCAATCCTGTACATCTTACGTCTGCAAGTTAATTGGTATATGCACAACAGTGCGTGAGTATTTCACTATCCCGAGTTTTTTTTTTTTTTGCTTTTACTGAAAGTGTGTGTATATATACATACATAGATACACACATATATATATATATATATATATATATATATATATATATATATATATATATATATATACATATACATAAACACACACACATAAATAAACAAAAAAGTGTGCATATATAGCGTGGACCAGAATTCATGTGCCAAACTCCGGGATGTGAATGTTTAGGTAAAATAAGGTGCGGTTACATTGAACAACACTATTGTGTGATGAATATTAAGGGAGCTACACGATGTTAAAAACAAATTTTTGAGATATATTTTTTTTAAAAATACTGGAATGTATAAGATGTGGAGCCACCAACATTTGCATAGAGTTCTAAGATTCGGAGCAAATAAATCTGTGAAAATGTGGTTGACACAACGTTTCCCTTCACTATTTATATAGTGGTTACTCAACCTATTTGTGTTAAGTACCTTGTAAATACAAAGCAGTAATAAAAATCCCTATGCACATCGTTGCTTATCTCGCAAAATGAAGGTGGAAGTAGCTCTTGTGTTAATTCGCTCCAGTTAACAGTTTTTGAGAAAATGAGAATCAAAATACGAAGTCGAAGTGTCACCCCACAGAGGTAGGCAAAATAAAAGGCTTTCTGAGTCATGCTAATTGCAGCATTTGATGTTTAATTTGAGTACAGTAGCGAGAGGAACGGCCACATCAGGGCGCACCACAATCCCCACCTCATGCACTCTATGGGCAACCAATTGCGCTAGAGTGTTAACATGTGGGCTGGCAGTGTCAACAATCATTTGTTGGAACTTATTTGCTGCCTGACCGCCTCAATGGAGTCCTTAATTTAACCTTCCTGCATGATGTATTGCCGAGATTGCCTGAGGAAATACCATTGGCTGTTCGCCGCACCATGAGGTTTCAGCACGATTGGGCACCACCCCAGTTTTCTGCTGCAATATACCGCCATTTTAATACACGTCTGCAGGTTGCTGGACAAGCAGAAGAGGGCGCATCCATTGACCGGCTCGATCTCCAGACCTGACTCCATTGGATTATTTATAGGGTCGTGTCAACTTCCTGATTTGCGAGACGCATGCTACTAGCCAGGAAGATCTCGTGGCACGTGTGATAGCCGCAGTTTGTCATGTACGTGCTATACAAAACATTTAATCACGAGTCCAGGCCATCTTGATCAACCACAATGTATTATAGTGGGGGGACAGCAATTCAAACAGTCATTGTAAATAACTGATTGATGTCAATAAATACGTATATAGTATGTGCAAATGTATAGCTCCTATTTGTGCCCTGCTCCTTGTTCTGTAAACACTTAATCTAACCATTAAGGCAAGTAGTTGGTGTCAGCAGTTACACTGAAAGAAAAGTATCTTAGTAGGTACCGTACTTCTGTTAAAATAGGGACAACATTCCAGTTTTGTTGTCCTTACTATCTTCATTGTTCCTATAACAACCTATCATGTAGAGGTAACAATCTGTTCTGTAAAACGAGAAAATAGCGTCTTTCTTTTACAGATAATATTGTTACTTCTACAGAACAGATTGTTATAGGAAAAATGCAGGTAGTAATCACAACCTAACTAGAATGTTGTCTCTATTTTAACAGAAGTACGGTACCTACAACGATACTTTTCTTTCAGTGTACCCTGTGTTTTCTCAAGATTCGTTTTCTTCTTCTGGCATACCGCCATTGCTCAATTTCTACTTTATTTCCACATCATCAACTCTCAAGTAATTGCTATTCAAATGCTTATGTAACGAATGTAATTTCCCACATATGAGGCGCGAAAACTGGTGGATTATTATGCCGACTATTTTACACGTGACGTAGATCCATACTAATTGGCGCGTAGTATTTGTTTTGATATTAATTTTTCTGTGGCACTTTGAGCAGTAACTCTACTCTTTTATTTATTATCAAATACCTAATCATTTCGGCTTACGTAGGCAGTTTGCGCGCCATTGTTCTTATGAATTCGAGTGGTACTTGAATGCTGTTTTTAGCTTCTTTGTGGTGCCACCAAATCATGATCCTAGTAAGAATGCTGCATGTTTAAACGTTATTTTTTCAAGTGTGTAATTTTTTGTAAATACACGGGTTGAGAATATCCGTAGCAGTTTCGCGTAAAAATAAAACGCCATCACTTGGCACCTTACAGCATTGTTCGTACATGTGCCAGTTGTCATAACGTCACCCTAAACTTGCTATGTACTCAACTTAACCATTCATTGCTGCAATTAGCAAGACTCAGAAAGCCTTTGTATTGCCTACCTCTGCGGGGTGACATTTAGACTTCGTATTTTGATTTGCATTTTCTCAAAAAACAGTTTACCGGAGCGAATTAAGACAAGACCTACTTCCCCTTCATTTTTGCGAGATGAGCAACGATATGTATAGAATATTTCATTACTGCTTATTATTTAAAAGTTACCTATACAAATGGGTTGAGTAACTTCTACATTATCAGTGAAGGGAAACATTACGTCAACCCCAATTTCACTGATTTATTTGCTTCGATTCTTAGAGCTCTATGCACATTTTTAGTGGCTCCATTCCTTATACTTTCTAGTATTTTTCAAAAAATGTATTTCAAATTTCGTTTTCAACTTCGTGTAACTCCCTTAATATTCACCACACAATATTGTTGTTCAGTGTAACCACACCTTATTTTATCCAAACAATCCCGTCTCGGAGTTTGGCACATAGATTCTGGTCCACGCTATATATAGGCCTATATATGTAAGGATAGTACGGGAAGTTGAAAAAATTTTATATACGTCCTATTTAAATAATCGTGTAAAAAATTACAAACAATTTTACGACAGGAAAATATATCCTCCGGGCGTTTGCTTAAGTCAGTAACAACCTGTAAATTTATTTTATAAAATTGTTGAAAAATAATTACGAAACGTAAAAAAAAAAAAAAAAAAAACTAAAACTGTCGTCGTTCTCCGAACTACTATACAGGGTGAGTCGGGAGGAAAGGTACGTGCTTTGAGGGGTGATAGTACTGGTGATTCTGAACAAAATGTTTCTAATAAACTTATGCCCATTTCTTAACCGTTTCAGAGAAACCTAATGAACACAACAAGGAACGGGAAATGTGCAGGTGACGGTAAATCACGATACTGCTGTCGTATGTTTTGTTTAATTGTGTACATTTCCTCACAAAACATGTTCAAACACTCCACCACCAACTTCAATTCATTTTGTTGCTCTGATAGACAGCTGCTGTGTTGCTGATCTGAGCTCATTAGTACATTGCTTTACTTGAACACAAGCATGGTAAATACGAGCGAGAAGTTCCTCTCTTGTGTCCACCCTGCGCGTGTAGACTTCGCTTTTAAGCCAACCCCAACACACGGTAATCCAGTGGGGTAAGATCAGGTGACCTCGGTGGCCACGCAATGACTACATGGCGACCGATCCAACGCCCAGGAGACGTTTCGTTGAGGTACTGTGCCACTGGCCGTACAGAATGTGTAGGAGCTCCGTCTTGCTGAAAGTACATACGAGCTCTTGTTGCTAAAGGGATATCCTTCAAGTATTCTGGTAACACGTTTTCAAGAAAATCAAGATACCGTACTCCATTAAGACGATTATTTAAAACTACTGGACCGATGAGTTCGTCATCAATACACACAACATAAGATAACAGTAGCGTTATTTACCGTCACCTACACTAATCTCGTTCCTTGTTGTTTTCATTAGGTATCTCTGAAACGGTTAAGAAAAGGGCATATGTTTATTAGAAACATTTTGTTCAGAATCACCAATACTATCACCCCTCAAAGCATGTACCTTTCCTCCCGACTCAACCTGTGTACCTTATATAAAAACACACATACAGACCTTTAAATTACAGCAGTGTTTCGTTATAAACATCTCACCTGCGAGCCCATAAAATACTAGTGACTTCATGATTCCTTGGAGTGGTTTGAAGTGAATTGTTTCAAAACTGTCAACATCTGGGATCGTAAAATAGTGTAGGTATATGTCATGTGGAGAAGAGTGGTGTATGTGTGCCGTGAGTGTATGATGGCAGCTAAGACAGTTCCATGTTCAGGTTGCTGGATGCAGAGGAAGTCATGAAGACGAGGGATATGACTCGCAACCACGTGTCCTCTACAGAGTTCGCTAACAGGTTCCAGGCTGGAGGACAGATGTTCAGGTGAATCCAGTTTGTCACTTGCAGAACGGCAAGGACATAATGAGATTTGTTTTCTG
>PNEQ01097256.1:0-24851 GCA_003012365.1 Medauroidea extradentata | reverse complement strand
AAAACAAATCCATTTGTTATGCTTTTTAAAGAAACATTGAATGAGGATATTCCTTTTCGAAGAGTGACCTATGCAAAGCGATGCATTGGAAGGCCAGGTTTGATCACACTTGAACATCTCTACCCACATGGAGTGAAAATAAAAGATGCGAAATTCAAAAATCTCCAGGAACTGAAACCTCTAATTCCTCCAGTCCACCGTGCATTTTTTGACGGTTTAAACCACGCACCTATTCTTTGTACATCTGCACAAGAAGATAATCCAGAACAAGAAAGTGTAGAAGATAATGACAGTGCATTGTCGAGTGAAGGAGAGTTGTAATAAATAAGGCCAGGCAGTAGGGCCTCAATGATTGATGAATAATGTGTTTGGATAGAAACGGTTATATACTTTGCTTTATCAAGTTTTATACAGGGTTAGTGAATGTTGTGTGTACAGAAAATCACTTACCTGGTTTTTGCTCAAACATTTCTTGTAGTTTAAACCAGTCAAGTGGCTGACAATGTACATTGTAATTTTTTTAATTTGCATAATATTAACCATAAACACATTTTCCTTATTGAACATTACATTCATGTTGTCTAAATAATAAAAAATTAATCCTAACAACAGAAACATTGATGTGGATTTTATTATGCAGAGCTATACTTCAATTGCATATCACTCACAATGAGGATTTAGTCACTTACCTGGTTTTTGCTCTCAGCCCCTCAATTGATGTGCTAGGCTATGTGTCAATAGTTTTCACGAGATAAAGGTTAAAAACCAATTAATAAGTTACGGTTTACATCGCGTAAAAATGAAATACTGTACCAAAGAGCTTAAGAAACTTAAAAATTAACTCTAATGTCGTTACAGCTACTACTTATAAACTAAAATGGTAAATATTGCTATGTTGCTACCTTTATTGATATCTGACTTCTGACATTAAGCTTTTAAATTTAAACTTTTTTTTAAATATCAAATGTGCCTTCCGAATATTTACTGCTACAATCAACATTTAAATAGAAATTACCATAGCTCTACAAGTTGCTTGCAAGTTACACGCTTAAGGCCACATATGCCCGAGTCTATTTATGCTATTTTAGTACGTTTTATTTTTAAATCCTAAAATTGCGTAGATATCAAAAGGCTGTTACATAGAAATGTTGGGAATTATTTGTACTATGTAACGTAAATTTTCCAATAAGCTAATTTTCCATTATTTTGGTTGACTGTCAACTGAATAAAATTTTCTTAAAGTCGATAACTAGCCAAAATTATAAAAACGTACGCTTTGAAAAAAATAGGCTATACAGTACAAACGATTTCCAACATTCATATGTAACGGTTTTGAGATATCTGCTCCATCTCAGGATTTAAAATATAAATCTTACTATTATAGCATATATACTAATACAGCCTTAATGTTTACGAAACTGTCCGTTTACCCGCAAGCCGTCAATGATGCTTGCGTACGGTTACTGTGATGGAATAGGGTACCACGCAGCAGCGAGACCAGTCGGGTCAAGCGATAACCAACTTCACCACCAATCAGTTCAGTCATGATCTTGCTGACACGCAGTACATAATAACCATGATAAAACATATTGCAGCCTCCTTACTGGCAAACTGAGAACATTATGATTAGTTTATATAAAACACTCAACACGAATGTAGTTCATTGTCATCAAATAAATCAGTATTTAAACCTTGTGTTCTCTTTCCGTAACTTTGGAATGGGATTTCATAGCCTACCTGTGGACATGACTATTTATTTTTGCCCGTGAACTGTCGAACACGCTGCAGAAGTATGCCGATTGGATCGCAGAACAATATGTGTACATGTATGGTTTGTTATTAAATATTGTACTGCAATCCCCGATAAAAAAAATACTGTTGATAGAAGGACTTGGTCTAAATAATTTCATTGCATTGTCAGAATATGCCTAAACACAGTTCACATAGAGACCACACGCAGCTTCTGTTAAAAGAAAGCCCATCCCTTTTGTCCGCTGACACAATAAACATGCCTCGTCCCTTAGAACGAATACAGCAGTAATAAAGAGTCCAGTATCTTTTTCCAATACATAGTTTATTTTTCGATACCGTTCTACATATTTTTTTTTTTGTAAAATCAACGTTATTTCCTCTTTCCCGTACATTTTCACACACAATTCCTGATACTGTGCGCGCTTTTTCTTTGTTTCATTTCAAATAGGATAGAGTATTAACATTTTACCGTTGGTTAAATACCAAATCACGCATGGGTAGAGAAAGAACATCTATATCAAAAGTATTTACTAAAACAAATATTCTAAAGCAAATTTTATTTGAGGAACACACATTTATATATTACATTTCAAATATATAGTATTACAAATAAAACTAATTAGCAAATCTTTTACACGGAATGTTTCACGACGAATAAAATGTGTATAAGTTTTCATTTAAAATTAATGTACTGCGAAATAATTTAATTTGACATTACTCCCAAATTCGAACTTCGTGATCACAAAGTTTGTTTGAACAGAGACCACATTAGTTATAGTTTTAACTTTAATTTATTTCATGTAATGCTAACTTTTGACGATTCCAAGGGGCCACAACATTAAGAGCGTTGTAAATAGAAACATTTAAATGCTATATAGTTTCAGCACAGCCCGTGTAATTTTTTTGAAGGATTGGTTTGAAAAAAATTCTGGCCATAGTAGAAGGAAAAAAGCAGGATAAAATCAATTGTATAAGAGTAAATGTACATATGTCATACATTTTAACATTTAAGACAAGTAACGCTTTTCTCACTAGAATGCCTTTAAAGTTTTTCTTGAAATTTGCAGCGTGACACATTTTTATCAATTTTAAATACATAATTCAAATTTATGAGGAAAGAAAGTAGACCAGAGCTATTAACAATGAGAACTTATTCCAATCTTTATGAGTTCCAGAAATACAATAAGTTGCAAAAATACGTGTGTTTATAGAATTATATTTAACACTATCATATACCCCACAAAAACTTACACAAGTGTCACAACAGACACACTGAATTGTCATTATAAAAATGGCTCTTAAAAATAGCTCACATTTCTCTGAAAAATGAATGACAAAGAATAATCAATAATGAAAGCGTTTCGATTTTAATAAAGGACTACACGAATTACATGCAAGTCACCTTCTACTTAACTGAACCATCAGACCACGTTAAACACGAATAACTGACATACCTAACCGTCGTCATAGCACGGCTGTGCGGTTTGACTTTGAAGTGGATGGCTCATATTCCACAATAAAGTGGTTAACAATTGTAATGATAAGGTAATGTTCTGTGAGAATACCGATATGCTTGAGCTGACACGTTTCCTCGCAGCCGTTTAGCCAGGTATTCTGCCACCCTGCTTGAGGGGGTTTCATAATTTCTCTTACACTGCGTATGATTGATGCGTATGGGCAGCTGATTTTCGCGAAAACTATGCACCAGCTTCTTTCAGTGCCTCATGCGCACATCTTCAGCTTTGTTTCAAGGTCAGTGTTTGGATGTTTTCAAATCTCGGCGTCTTGAGATCCAACCCGCAAATCACAGGCATGCTGTGTCGCAGTAACTTTGTTCTCGCTGGCAGAGTCAAACGACAAACATTGTCTCATCGATACACGCTGCCAATAACCACGAAGCGGAGCTGCAGATGTGCACGTAAGGCAACATTCTAACGAGAAAATCAGTTGTCACTATTTATGAGTAAGGAAAAGTAAATTATTCAGTTACAAAACATGTCTACAAACAAATGTAAAAAGTCTTATATCAGTCTGACTGTCAATATAATTCATGTAATGCTGCAGCCACAATAGTGTGATATACACGACGCGATGTGTACATCGCGAATCTTATTACTATTTGACGAGTTAGCTTTGCGACTGCTGTGACATCAGCATGACTAAACTCGCAGCGCGGCGCAGTCTCTGAAAATAAGATACTTTTATTTTATTCGTTACGCGGGCTCGAATGATCTGAAACACGTATTACGATTTTGAGCTTAAATGTTGGCGAGATTATTAGCAAAGGGTGTTTTACTTATTTTACGGGCAATGGTCATCTGTATTTACAAGCAAATCAACGCATTTTCATTCAAACATTTAATTTCGAACGCATGTTTACATGTGGAACTTCAATATGAGTTGAAATAAATTTGTGAATGAAGAGAAACGTATGAAAAATGGTGTAAGCATTAATGGATCTCGTACATGTGGCAGTTATAAGGTGCTTACGAACTATTTACATATCGAAATTAATTTATTGTTAGTCGTGTAGCGTTAAAACTAGTAACCTATTCACTATGTACAGAATTTTCATTGCAGCACTTTTGCGAATCAAGTAAAACAGTACAAATAAACCAAGTTACATTTTTAAAGATCTTGCGAAGGACTGTTTTAAGCTAGTAATATGTTTTAATATAAACGTTTAGTTCAATTAAGGTATAACATAACAACTAATGTGTGTATACAAATGTATGTATGTGTGGCTCACAGTACTCATTTTCGAATCATTATATGAAAAAAAATCGTAAAATAACTACAAAAACAAATTTCAGTAGACAGAGAAAAATTAATGTCTTACAAATTCGGTAATTAAAATACTATAAATTACTTTTAGAATGAATGCGAGTTATGTAGATTACGTACTGTTTAATACAATTAAATATGAACTTCGGCAATCTGTCACAGCTTAAAAAATATTTTCATGTTTACAAAAAAATTATGGAAATTTTGTTCTCAAAATCTTTACGACAGTTAAATTCCCGAGAAATCGCGTGGGTATATGCGGAACATATTTGCAAACATACAAAATCGTTGCTATATTTGTAAGCTTGACGTTTCTTGATGTGATGCAAAAATGGTTTCCAGAAAAAAAAACACTTGTGAACTTAATAATAATTTCTGTGAATTTATTGGAATTAAAATTCTATCGCATTGCAAGACGAATTGTTATTGATTTAGCTCTACGAACCTCACTGCAAGCGATCAGATCATCAAAAGCGAACAGCTGCTAGCTTATTCAGTTCCATTGCTGCTTGAGGACACTGAAGAACTAATGTTCTCAATGGTCGACAACAGAATCGGAACAAGACCACAAAATTGGTGGCTATAGAGGAGTTACATGACATTACGGTACGTTTAATGTTAAAGAGACATGGCACATAACTTAACGCTAGAAACTTGAGTCAAAATCAATAATATAATATAGCAAAACCAATCCTATATATGGTTTTTTTTCAAACTTGTAATAAAGCGCGTAGCTTGTTTGATGCTTTATTTTTAGTCCTGTCAAATAGAAGTTTGGCAAAAAAAAATAGTAGTTTTTTTTTTTCAAATATGCTATGGTTCCTTGTGGTTTTGGGGTGCTAAATCCTAACTTCAAAATTTTCCATTTTTGTAAAAAAAATGTTTTTTGTGAAAACTGTACAAAAAAAAAAAACAATTCCTAGCTTTTTACCTCTTACGTAAAAACTAAAAGTATGCCTCTTAGTTTTTTCTCTCGTCAGAGGTAAAATTTACGCGCTAAAGAGCGTTTAAATTTAATGTACATGAGACGTGGTGGGCTTAGCCATGAACTACATTATTATACACAATTTTCCGAAATAAACGGTCGTAAGCCGAATAGGTAGTAGGCACATCAACACAAAATCAGGCCAGTGAACATGTGTTCGGGAATGATATCCTACCAAAAAAAATGTTGCAGGGGTAAATTAGGTGCGCAAATTTGAATTCTGCGCGGTGCTTCAGTTCAGTCCAGTGGCTGAGAGGATAGGCTGGCGCAGCCGAGGGGAAATACATTATTGCGGGCTGCATATATTTAGGCACATGTGGAAGGTTTGGCAGTGATTTACACGCTTAATCCGAACAAGCGCCTAGATACCCGCCACCCGCAATACCATGCTTCCACTCGGCTGTGCTAACTCATCCTCTCAGCCACTAGACTGGCGCCTCGGAGCGCGCCGAATTCAAATTTGCGAACTAATGTTTGTTCACGAAATTTTGCAGGAAATTTTTTCCGGTTCAATATGGTCTATTCGTCTGCAACAGCCGATTGGCAAAAGACTTCCTCCCCCCTGCCATCATGTTGCTGACTCGTTCGGCCCGTGTTCTACTCACGTATTTCAGCTTCTGCATTCTTAGATACTCCATAACATGACCATGAGAAGTTTGACTGACGGTTACCGACAGAAAAGTAACGCGCTCCACGACCCTAGAATGGTGAACTAAGGTAACTTGCTTTACTCTTAGGGGCGATGAGAGACGGAGTGATCAAAAAAGAGTCGACCGTAGCGCCTACTTTCACCCTGGCCACAAACACGTTCGTCGTGTTCTGATTACACAAAATTCAAAGCGTTGACACAACTATATTGTTTCCGAAGATTATAGCCAACGTATCTAGCTGTGACTGTACAGGCCTACATATTATGTCTCATATACACGAAACTTATTCCAGTTCGTCAATGTTTCCTGAAGTCGATGCTATATAATTTATTAGTTATGTATTTACGTGCAATTAAAAACCTAACCTAAGACATATAAACATTTTGTACAGCCCCTATACAATTCAAGTACATTTATTAGTTTAAACCAAAATAGAACACTTGCGAATGTTCATTAAAGGATTTTCCTGAGCTAAAAAACTTCAATTTAAAGGAAATGGTACGGAAACCAACACCAAGAATATTTATTCGAATAGACACGTCTTGAGAAAAAAAAATATTGAAAATCTAAAAAAGAACAATCCTATACAAGTAAATGTTCTTACTTAAAGAACAGGTATTAAGTCAAACACATTCCTAAACCATTATCTCTAGCCCCGGATTCAAATTTAAAGAATTTTAACGTCCGAAATGGCTATAGGTATTCCCCGGTAAATTGAGCATGTCTGAAAACATTCACATATTTAGTTTAGTCATTTAATGTTTTTCTAATGCATACAAAAAAAAACTACGCCTTCGTATCTACTCAAAGCTATTTCGTTAGTGCTTACCAACAGGAAATTATAATACCTCAGTAGAAAATACACTTTAGACAATGTTACTGTTGCTACAAGGGAAGTAAATAATTTTTTAATAGTTGTCCCGGCATGTGTTGCAAAACCTATTTAATTGACTCGATTTAGTTGCTTGGACATACTCCGTTGCGAAATAAATGACTGTCAAAAGAAAACTAAAAATAAGACAAAAAAATAAGCAGAGTATGCTTTAGTCAACAGAATGCATATACAACTTTGTCTTATTTTTAGTTTTTTTCGACAGTAATTTATTTTGCAATGGAGTATGTCCAAGCAACTAAATCGAGTCATGCACTCCCATTGCACAGTTCTTTCAAAGATCATGCCGATTTAATTGTTTGGGTTCCCTTTCTGCCCCTGTACCCAATTTTGCAACCCCCCCCCAATATATTTATTTTTATTGAAACTTCGCGGGCGCAAGCACAACTCACAAATTTTTTTTTTTTAACTTAATTTTTTGGGCGCCCTGTTCTGACCCTCTACCTTGTTTTACCCCCTCCCTCACAAAAAGGTTTTTTGGCAGAAACTTTGCGGGATCACCCACAAACCACCAAAGCTTAATCGAAATTGGATGACGAATAACGAACAAACAAATACTAATTCTTATACATTAAAGATCAGCTTCACTAAAGTTTTATACTTAAAGGTTAGGAATGAACTAGAATTTAATACGAGCGGGCTTGGCAAAGGACAATTTCCGCCGCTAGTCTTTGCTGATGTCTATAAGGAGGCTATTTCATACTGGCGCTTACGGAGAGTAACACTTACCGATACCAACGCTATCAGCGGCAGAAATTGTCCCTTGCCTAACTAACAATCCTGAACTGTAGTAAATTTAAATTAAGTTGCGTATAACCACCCGTGACTTTATTAGTCTTTATACTGCAATTCTCATTTTTTACTGGCAAACATATTTCATGTACTTTTGAACTGTAGAGCAAAGCAGTGAGTAAGTGAACGGAAAGATTAAAAATAGTAGCCGTAACACTGCCTGCTAATATGTAGCGTGTTTAATTGTGCAGTCGGTATGGATTTAAGTAATTGTTGTAAACCATTTATATAATACAAGAAATAACATTTAATTAAATCGATTAATTAAGATACTACTCCGGGATGTTGTACTTAAATTAGAACATATGTAGAACTAAGTATTGTAATTCTCTACCAACCATACATAACACAAGGAAACCATTGTTAATGTTCAATTATATGAGATAACGGCAAGTGAATTTTTTGTATAAATTGATTTCAAAAGTGTATAGTTTACCGAGAACTATGTAAAACTAGAAAAACTCACTACAGAGAACATTAAAATTTTTGCTTACAACTTAAGACAAAATATGTTCTAAATACTGCCGTTTTTAGTTTTGTATGTATTGATTTCTAAGTTTCATAAATCCCACGCCCTGTTAAATTATTGCATCTGGAAAATACACTCTTCCATGGTGTCGTTTCACAATGCCTTATTTGTCACTTTTTCTCTTAGCTTCTTCTACAAAAGTCTTCTTGATCATAATGTCCCCTCTCTTTCTTTATCCTTCAGCCTTCGTTTCCTCCCCATATCTTTGCGCTCTTGATCGATTTACTGTCGAGAGTGCCTATTAACTCTTCTCCCGGGCTGCTCGACGCATTATAGGCTTTTACACAGGTCAACATGCTAACTCAAGTGGACTTACATTTTAAGACCTAATGTGATCCAAGAATGAAGGAGGACATACAGAAGAACCCTGACAAACATGCCATCGAGGAACATAACCTTAATTTTTTCGGGTATCGGCAAAACTCATGAAAGAAGTATTTTTGGGAAGCAAATAATTATTTATGTTGAAATTTCTATTACTTTATATTCAGTCAACTGTATCATTTCCTTGCGGAAGTTGAATTTAAAAAAATGAAAACAGCTAGACTAATTACCAGGCTACAGAAATACTTGCACGCAAGGAATGTTACGATGCTGAAATATAAATACGAACAATGTAACGCAGTTTTTATGTCCAATCATTCATTGCGAAGGATATACCCTTAAGTTGACCGCTTGGGTAGATGCATTTTGCGAGTCAGAGGTCAAGAAGTGCGGAAGCGCTAAGGGTGACCATGCTTTAACCTTTAGGCGAATGTTACCGAACTGGCGTACACTCTTCTCGTCAATAGCTCGACTCTATGGGGCATTCAATATCAGAGATAAAAACAATTCATAAGAGCCAAATTTAGTCACATTTTGTGTCTAAAATAATAAAAAAAAATGTGGTACAAATAAAAAATAAAAAAATGGCGATGAAAATTGCGGTAGACCGCGCCCTCAACCCCAGCACTAAATATAACTGATTTTTAATTTAATTTCTCGCTACTAAAATTGCTCAAATGAATGTAGTCACTTTTAGGTGTAACTATCTTCACGCAGAATCTTTAAGAAAGTATAGGTGCGTGATAAACATGAAATTGTTAGGTTACTTATGAAAGTCTTGTAGAGGCGGGTTATCTACAGATATAGACAACCCAGTGATCCGCGTCTAGAGGTTACTGTGAGAAGTAATACGAATGCTTGCATAACCATTCGCTACTCCGCCTTCTTTTCCTCGGAGACGTAAATTACGTCCAGTCAGGAGGCAACCCTGAGCGCTCACCAGTTCTCTTCACTCCACATAGTCTCTGTCTTATTGCAGGAGATCACAATTCGAGTGTCTGTGCGGCCATCGGGTGGTTTCCTCTGCTGCTGCGAAGAGCAATATAACCCATCTACGTGGGATCACGGCTTAGAGTGCTATTAGTGGCAACACACTCTCATCTCTAGTAGCATTAACAGGCGTACCGTTACGTTGATGAGGTGCTGCGGCCAGCGGAGCTGTAATAACCGCTGGGCGTCCCAAACACACATTTTCAGTAGGCAAACGCTCGGCCAAAGTAATCTTCAGGGCCGAAGATTATATAGGTAGTAGAGGAAATATTGTAATGCGAAAGCTCTAACACTAGCAAGATTCTAATTTTTTACAATATTTGTTTTGTGGCCTGCAGCGCCTGAACCGAGTGAAATAGCTCAACGATAACAAGTTGGACTCGAATTCTGGAAGACCCGATGTTGATTCCCGGCTCTGTTCATACTGACTTCGGCCTGCCACGGTTTCCCAAAATCGCTCCAGGCGAATGCTTAAAGTAGGCCATGGCCGATTCCTCTCCTCATTCATGTTGTTTTAAAGTATGTGAAACCGGCTCTAATTACAGTGCTGCAAACAAGAAGTTGAATAGCCAACAAATTAAACACACCACGCGAATCCTGGGCTAAATTAGAGAAGAAAATGTTAGTGGCAAAATTTTTTTGGCGCCATTTTACGTGCACAATGTGGTAACACTGCACGGAGAAATGTCCCTCTTTTGTGCTCCACGTTTAGGTATTATTTTATCATGTTACATCAAGTAAACATAAAATCATGTTTAGACGGCTCGAAATTTTAACCTGTAACCATAATATGTAGTTCAAAACAGCAGTTGTAAGATAAGTAAGATTTGTGTGGAGCGCAAGAGGGGACTAACTACAGAGTTATGTTGCTCACTGTGCAAATTAAATTTTATCGTAGAACATTTTACCACTAACATTTTCGTCTCCCATTTTAGGCCAAGATTCGCGTGGTGCGTTATTATGCGTTTGTTTCTGGACATCCTGTATATATAAATCTTGACACACAACACCTTCATACAACAATGCGGTGTATTGCAAGTGCATGATAGGATGTACAGAAACAGAGCCACGAAGCAACGTTAAGTGTCACTAGACTACAGTACGTCCTATAGAAGCCGTACTTCACGCTCGCATGGCCCTTAGGTCACAACTTTCAACATGATTAAATTCACCTCGTGAGTGAATGAATAAAGTAACTTAATGCATTATGTTTTTATTCATCTGCATATTACTGAAGTTAAAGTACTTCTGAAACTAACATAAGAAACTGATAACAATTTTGCAGCTCCGGTGGCAATGCTTTATCCAATACAAAAATGTGTCTAATATAATACATTCTTATAACTGGCGCATCAACTACTGATAAATCAGCTGTAACATTTTTTTCTTTAGTAATCAATTAAAGGGGATTGATCCCTGTCAGATAGGTTTTACAGTTTTTCTTATAAATCGAGGAATACAAACATTGTTTTAATTTTTTCACGCTGACAAGGCATAGTTTATTGTTTCATTCACTTTTTGGAATCCATATGACATTGTTTTTGTTAATGTTGCGGCCTCTGTAGTCGCTCCCGTAAATAAAGCAATTTTTCCTTTTCAGCTGTTTCCCGTTGCAAAATAATGAATATATTATGGTTCCAACAATTACAGAAAATCGATTAAGTTTGTATCTATGCCTTGCCGTGACAAAAATTTTGATACATCGACTGGAACAGAAGTTATCGAGAAGAAACAGATAAATCCAAGGTGGTAGGGATCAATACCCCTTAATAAACACGATTAGTCCGATACAAATACGGTAATTCATTTCGTATCGTTTAATAAGATGGTATCGAAAATTTCGCGGAAATATTTTTGCACCATTTTGTTTCAGCACGTTACGTGCAAGTGTGCATCTTTGCTTCGTCGTTGTTGGCACCATACACTTGATTGTACTATGATTATAAGGTTACTGCGACATCATACGTCTGTGAATTGCGTGTGGAACATGGAGACGCTAAGAATTAAAAAAAATTAAATTACTTATAGTGAAGAAGAGCCTCTAATGTGCTCGTAAAGTATCTGGTACAAACATTTTTTCGCGAAAATTTCCTGTTCCCAGTGATGACCATAGAAACAAATGAAACTTATTTTGCAAGTGTCTCGATGACAATAAAAATTACATTCTTTTTATACTCACGTGACGTAATTAATTTACATTTTGGGTCAAGTGTGTATATACTTCTGTATTACAGTTGGTTGAAAGAAACTTTACATGGAGTCTGGGCACTGAACACTAAGCTTGCGAACATCACTACAGCATTTAACAGGGCGTAGTACATAATTCCAATCTAAAAGCAATAATCTATAACTGTAGGTTTCTTGAAGCCAATTTGCAAAAATTAAACAATAGCAATCCTAGACAATAGTTTTAGCCAACGTTTTAAACAAAATAGTTTCCAGTGTTACGAACTTCTGAGGCACAATCTCTGACGCCGGAACCTCGTGCATTTAACTGCGCGGCGCAAGCGATCACGCGTAACGAATTGGTAATTCTGGATAAATATTTACTCATAAAGTTGGCAAATACCATTATCTAGGACTGTCATTGAGTATATTATACATATTGGCTTCGAAAAAAGCGTAGGAATCTATTTATGTTTTCAGCGTTTATTTATCTATCACGCACTCTTAAGCGGCATTGTTCCTATTCAGCATGGATTTATGGCTTTTCTTATAAATCAGAGATCAGAAAAACTGTTTAACGTTATTTACGTTGACATAATAGTTTGTTTCTTTCACATTTTGGAATTTAATGCGGCGTGGCTTCTGTTACTTCTGTGGCCACTGCAGTCGCTCATGTATCTCACTTTTTTCTAGCGGACTATTTCCCGCTACAAAATAAGGACGATATTGAGGTTGTAACAATTTCATAAAATCGATCAATATTTTAACTATGCCCTGTCGTGGAAAACGTGTTGATACACTAAAACAGAAGATATAGAGAATTAACGGATAAACCCGAGGCAGTAGGGATTAATTCCCCTTAAACGTTTAGTTATATTGCTATAAGGGAGCTCTGCACTTGTTTTAACGGGGCTGCAGTCGGTAGTGGTTAGAGCACTCGCCCCCCCCCCCCATTATGACCATCAGAGCTAGACTCCCGGCAGGTTTTCTCGGGGTACTCCAATCCTTCGCACTCCGTCGCATCTCTAATGTGGGGCCTCATTTCAGGAAGATGCGTATGTACACGCAGTCAGAAGTCTACACTCACTCGGGGTGTGATACCATGCTCTCAGGTACCCTCCATTTAAGATATTTAGTTACTAGTAGTGTTTATGGTACTAGTTTGCAAGGTTCTCATAATGTTCGTCACTAAAATTATGAATTGGCAGGTGCATGGCGATGCAGAGCGCAGGTTGGCGTATTCGCATTACGGATTTCCGCTGTATATAGGTACAGTCAGTGACATGGCTTTATTCGCAAATGTGTACAAGAAACTTGCCCAAGGACCTGATTATATCAATTTCGACCTGCGAAAAGTTGAACGAACGAAATGTACTCACAATTTTTTATATGCGCATGTCTGACTGCAGTAACGCCATTGACAAGCTATTATAATCGATTGTTACCACAGTTCCTCGACGGTTCATTCGGAATAGTTAAACAAAAACTTTTGGACGTATACCACTACAGCAATATAACGTTCAAGAAATTTCGCAATGAACCAAGAAAATAATAAAAGTACAGCACTTGTATGTTTTTTTTGTAGAAACTTAACACGGCCAAATATTCCAAAGTAATTTGCGGGTTAGAATTGAAAATATTCTGAAGCGTACATTTTTGTTCCTTTTTAAAATATGAATGATTTTCCATAGTAAATTATTACTGTTTTAGTGTAAACAGTTTTTACACCGTGTTTCCAGCGTATCAACTCTCGTTGTATGTGCGCATTTTACGAGCGATAAAAACATTTTTTTTGCGTTAGTCAATTACGCAAAATTGAGGAAAAACACAAAACATTTAATTTTCTAGGAATGGCGCAAACACATATGTATTATATTGGTTTTGTTCAAGCGTAAGCAATTGAATCAACATTGTACGATGATGGATTTTTTTTTTTAATACTGGTGTCTATGTATGGTTTTAATTGCTTTCAGAAGAAGGCTCACAATGGATTTTTCATATTTCAACTATACACAATTATCAGTATCACGTACTAATTATGTGAATTCTACAAATTTTGAAAAAAATATATATTTTAATTTAAAAATTTACTACACACAATATTTACGACGTATGGAGTCAAATTAACCTTATACCTACTTACTGACAATCTCAAATGAGAGCTGGTTGTAAGGTTTGAAACGAGCTGATGGAAAAATATTCTTGCGACAGTCAGGCGTCCTTATTCTTTACAGATTCGCTGTCGTCAAAGACGTGTCACAACACAACAGTCGACCAATCACAGACGTGTCACTGAAGTATACATTTATGGCATTCAAAATGAGCTAGAACAATTCCGCAAAACTCGCGTACCTCTGGTGGTAGAGGAGCTTGATTAGGCTGATTATCACCTAGTGAGGGAAACGGTGAAGTCATCAACGGTAACTACGGCCGAGGAGACCTTTGGAACGGCATAATTATCTGAAGAGGTGTACATCCTCTTTGAGAAATATATTGGGAAATTCAATGCCTTGTGGCAAAGAGGTGTCTTCAAAGGCCAAGGGACTCACCCAGAAATAAAATCAGACTGAATGGAGAGCCACACAATAGCAACAGTTTCATTGTTCACCTAACCGTGGAATACGATGGTAACCTGTTTAGGAGACATTTCTTACTCATACGCCTCAAAATAATAACTGCGCTGAGGCGAGTAAAAGATAAACTATAAATGAAACAAGTTATATACTGTTACAAGTTTGAACAAAAATTTCCATGTGAGCAATTCCAATATGGGTTATTTTAGGATAGAGGTCTTATAATTATAAATAAATGAGTTAAATTAAGTACTGGATTTAATAGCTCACCAAGCTACACCGAGAGAAAGAATTGTTTCATTATACTAAATATATTTGTTTGGGTGATGTTTGCTTCAGCTAAACAATATTTTGTTGGCAAGACCAAACTTGGAGTCCTCCAAACAAATTTATTTATTTCCCTCTACTAAATTATTCATTTAAACGCACTTTGTTTGTGCCAAACGTATATTTGGTAACTAAAGGACGTCGAATAAATATTTTGTGTAAACAAACAACTTGTTACAGCTTGCCAACAAAATAATATTGTTAGTTATAAGGGATGTGCTTTGAACCAAAACATTTTTTTCGATGGACTAAATGATTTTGTTGGCGAAACCAAATCCATTTGGTTGACTTGCGGAAGATGGCAGGCTGGCGTGCGTGAGCGAAAAGATGGCGAACGCTGTATACCTCAACTTTCAAAATATAAGCTTGTGCGACAAGTAGGACGTCTAAACTGTTAATCAGCATTAATAAAGTATCTTAATTTGAGCTATAATAATTTCAAAGTGGTTTATTCGATAGATCTCAACGGAAAATGCTATAAACTTGAAAATCACCGCAGCAGCACGTCTCGTTCATTGTGCTGCGGTGCACGGCAATAATTTGATAATATTATTTGACGTCGTTTACATTTTCGCAGACGGAAGACAAACATGTTTGAAAATAAAGCAGTACAATCGTAATTTAATATTAGGCCTAACTATACCTATACAAATAACAATCCCATTATCGCAGAAGCACTCGTAGCTCAGTTGGGGGTCCGGCCACTTGGCTCAGTGGTTAGCGCTCCTGGCTGCTGAGGCAAGGGTCCCGGGTTCGATTCCCTGCTGGGGAGGTGTCATTTACAACCACCTCCTCGGGCTCAAGACTGGGTGTTTGTGTTCGTCTTGTCTGTGTGCCAGAAGACACCTTACCATTACAACGACAACTACACAATACAAAGATACTGGGGAAATGCATTACTTACATAACTTAAAGGGGGGAAATGTTTGGTGCAGTGGCGAGGCGTTAGCCTTGCCATTGTACCAAACATTTTAAATAATAAAAAAAAAAAGTTGGTTAGGTCATGATTAGAAAGAAGTAAGCGAAGGGATAGTGGATCAAATCCCGGTCCAACCATACTTTTTTTTTTTTAGGTCTTAAAATTTCAGAAATTTGTTAAGATAATAAAATATATTATTTTTCAGTTCTTAAAATACTGCGTGTGCATTTAATATGACCAACGAAATAGTTTTATGGCCAACTAAATATTTGGAACTGCTAACAAATTTCAGTTATTTGTCTCAAACAAATCGAGAGAACAAAATAATTTGTTACGAGCAAACAAATATCTAATTGCCCCTATACAAACAAATGATTTGGTTGATTCAAACAAATTTTGTTTGCACCAAAAAAATTTTTTTTCTCAGTGTGCGAAATACACAAAACAGTTATCAACTAACTCTCACAACACAATTTGTTATGCACACAGTTACTCCTATGTCACAGACACGTTAATTAATATTGACAATTAAAGCACAAAAAATGACTACCATCAATTAATTAAACACTACAAATCACAATACAATTCAGTCATATATCCAATCAACAGTCTCTCAAATAGTGACAGTGTACAACCTTAAAGTCCGCAGTGGTGATGAATTGCCGTGTGCTGCGCAGCACCCCGAGTCACTGCTGTCTTCACTCTTGAGGTCTTCGGTTCGACTCCCGTTGCACATCTCCTCTTCGCCCGTCAGCCCGTCGTAGCAGTCCTCTTGGTACGTCCAACACTGCTCCGAAGATAGCCGCCTGCCGCTTCACAGTAGCTTTTGACGTCACCAAGATGTCTTCACCAGTCTCTCTGGACGAGCTTACAAGCTTAGCACCTCCTCTGAGCAGGACCAATATCGAACTCTCTAAGCACACCTCTTGAATCATCAAGTAGACAGTTTCCTCAAGTAGCCAGTTACTACCCTCCTCGACACAACACCGTCAGTGTTGTTCTCCACAGCTCACCACCTCTGCAGCACTCCAACACAACACCACAAGTGTTGTTCCTGCAGCCCGCTGGTGTCACACAGCCTCGACACAGACCACCTCCGCCGTGTTGTCATCCTCGAGATGCCACACCTCGTCAGCTCCGCCGATGTTACATCAGCCTCGATGCCATTGTGATACCGCCCCCAAGGTAATGGGTCATCGTCTCTGCCCCGCCGTCAGTGTCTCCTCTCGGCCCGTCACTTCTCATGATGTCCATCGTCGCCCCAGTGGCAACGCTGCCCCTAAGTGCGCCGCCTCACACCACTCTCGGTTCTTACTTAATACTCATATTGTTCCTCTTCAGACTTCCGACTCCAGACTCCTGGTTGATTGCACAATACCAGACGGACTCTTCAAGACTCACTGCGAGATTAAGACTTACTGACTCATGCTGCACAGTACCGATGCTTTTATACGGCCCCTTCAATGACGCCAATGGCTGATGAAACATGGTGACCTGAGGTCTAAAAATAGACATTACCTCGGTCGTACCTGTTGGTAGTCACGTATTCGCACTGGCATCATCGGGGAATCCCAATGACGTCTCTCGGGAGTTGCGACATAGTTGCGAAAACCCATGACATCACTAGTCGACTCACTGAGCTGTCCACCTAGCATGATGCAACCTGCCTGCTGCCAGGCCAACATGCAACAATACTATAATCTAAAGGAAAGAAATGTTAGACGAACACGTTAAATACTGACAGAAGTGTGATGTCGTATCAGGCAGTTGGCTAATATGTGAAGTGCCTGAGCATATTTTCGGACCATTCCCGTTTCTGTTTACAATTGGTAAGTGGCCCAAATTAACAAGATTTTTAGTTTAGTCGAACTCCCCAAAAACTCATTAAGGAAACGTTTTCAGCAAAGTGACCACATGTCAATGCTACAATTTTTTTAAAATACTTTGAGTTTACATTTTTTACGTTATTTATTTTTTAGAAAAAAAATTTTGCTCGTTTCAATGTTGAATGAACTGTTGCTGTTTCTTGGTAAGTTAACTAACCCTGGGATGAAATATTTCAGGGAGGTGAAAATTTGTTCAACTGCAACATTTTTGTGTGCATTAATTTTTTTCAGCGTGTTTTTAACAGATTACAAAATCCAGTTTAAATTTTGTTTTGAGAGAAGCTGAATTTGCACATATATTTGTCACCGATGATGTAGATAGAAAGGGCGATGGCAGATTTTTTGAGAGTATGTGATGATAGATCTTTCAAGAATTTGTTTCGAGATATTGTTTATGTGTTAAGCTAGACAGTCAGATACAGACCGAAATATCAAAGTTAAAAAAAAGCTATTAAAGTCTAGAATGCCAACAAGGAATGATATAAAAGAAGTAAACCAGAAAATTACAAACAGAACATAAATAACATGTATTTGCATAGTGAACCAAAAAACTGCTTAAGCTTCTCAAACAGACGTTAATTTTAACTAACATTTCGCTAGAAGAAAAGTGTTGTTTAGTTAAACAAAATACGTTTTGCGGAACCAGTTAATTTGTTTGTATATGGCAAAATAAATATATATATTTTTTTTTTTGCTGCCCGAGTTTAATATTTGGTTAGAATAACTAAATATTCGTTTGCTTGTGCAATAATTTTGGTGCTAAGTAAAAAAAAATTGAAGAGAATCCAACTCAGGAGCTCTCGCATTGGCGATCGCTTGCTAGCATCCACGGCTTAAGTGAATGTCGGTGACTGACACATACTAAAGAGATAAACGGCTCGTTAAATGTACGATATTTAGGCTGATATTTTACGTCGTTATTGTTAGTTTTATGTCGATTATTTAAATTTTAGAGAATTTGTTTACGTTTCCCGATTTTATGCCAAATGTATTAGTAAGGAATGGCTCTCTAAACCTAAGAAAATAACACAAACATCCATGCCCGTGCTGGGATTCGAACCTAGTACCTCTCGCACCGTAGGCCGGCATGCTACCGATCATGCTACGGATGCCGGCTTTTATGTCAAAGTTGTGTTATTTGGATTGTTTGTGTCTGAGAGAAGCATTATTAAATATTCTTGCCAATACAATCATAATTTTATTTGTCACAAACACAGCAGTATAACTATCCAGGTGTGATTACAAACTATGGCGTGCATAAACGTTAAGGTTTGGTTCACGCAACTATGTACTTCCGACAATTAATTCCTTTACAGCAACCAAATATTTTACTATCAGGCATAAGATCTTTTGGCGTACTTACTGGGTCAACAGAATTATGTGTGTGTTTTTTTTTTGTTTTGGTGAAATTTTTTTAAAGCAAATATTAAATTTACCATATTGAAACAAACATATGGTAAACATTTCTTTCAGTGTTGACCTTTTAATTTTTAAAGTGAATTATATATAATACTTAGTAGTGGAAAGAGGTTGGGGTATACAAGTAGAATACTCAATCGTCAATAAAATCTGAACTACACGCCATTTTTTTCTAGTAGATATTTTACCAACTGATGTTTATTTATATAGCACTACACGGTAGCATGATTTAACTTTAGAGGAAAAATAAAATAATATTTTCCAATTAAGGGCTTGAAACCACAAAATCTACAAAAATGGAAAACTGCTATTATTATAATTTTAATAAGATAATATCTAGGCCTCTACTATAGACGAATTAAAAAAAAAATACTCGCGTATTGATTTGAAAATAATTTTAAAATCCGTAAACTTCTCACGCAGTCCGCTGACTTCGTGTCGTAAGTCACTAGATAGTACTTAAAACTGTTGTAATTTTCACAGCAAAAAAAAATGCATTTTGACAAAAGTTGACATAGTGTCTTATGCCTCCGTCCAAGGTACAGAAACGAAGCAACTTTACTCCCTGTCTGGTATACTATCCACAGCACAAACGAGACTACGAAGAACTGACTGCTTCCAAACCCCAAGAAGGGCGCATTCCCTTTTATAAACCTTTCAGAAGTCGGGGCTGAAAGGCCCAAACAACAATAGAATATTCGGCCTGGAATGCTGGGTTGCGGCATTCAAATGACTCGTCCGGCCAACGGCCGCGCGTGCCACGAATTCTACGAGTTCCGCGTTGGGAGGCAGCAACCAAGTTGTACGGCCGCAACTTCCAGGCGTCTCTTCGCGCGGTCTTCGAGTAAACTTCCACACACGCAGGGCTCTATCTATACTCGTGGGCACACAAGATTTGCACGAAAAAAAATTTGTCTTCAAAACAGCTACAAACCAGGACTAACTTTCATCCTCTGAACAATCAACTGTGACTTAATCTAATCAGGTATTCCCGTCAGTTTTCTTTTGTTAGTACTCATTGTACCATTATCCTGAATATTCTTTGTTACTCCCGTAATTTAGGAACGCGATACGCACCTCTGCCCAACTTTGATCTTCATTAACAAATTCAAACCTCAACTATTACCGCTTTGTTAATATATTCTAGTCTCTTTTTGTCGTTATATCCCGAAGAACGCTTGCTATCAGCATGAAGATATTGAAGCACTTAGGATCGCCGTCTACCACGCGCTTCAAATACTTCGCAATATTTTTTTACGGAACTATTCCACATACGCTAATTTTGCCAACGTACGAAAAGAAAACACACTTTGTAAAAGCTCGGAACGTCATTGTTAAGACACTATCCTCATTAATAGCACTGTCTCGAAGTCCTTCAGCACAGCTGAAAACGGCCTTTTCAGACTACCGTACTTCAAAATGAACTAACCGGATGTATGTGAAACTGAGAGAACGTGCTAGACTTTCAAACATAAAAATTGTATGGTCACCACTTGAAGTCCTATTGTAAAAATGGTTTCGGTGAGAGCCTTGCACATTAGTTGGCACATTGTGGCGATGCAGTATTGATGCGCGCTTAAGGATGATCAAGTGTCATAAAATCATAATTTTATATCTTTATGAAATAGTGTTAGTTTTGTAAACGATACTCGTGAGTACAGTTTTCTCTTACTAGATAATTTCAGCTTTCATAGTTTTCTCACCAGTGCGAGCAATTCAAAAGTTGCTTGTTCTGCTGCCATGCAAATAATGAAAACCAACTGACCTACTTGAATAAAATAATTCACTGTGATATTACATTTCATGAGCTATGTAATAAAGTAATAAAGACCAAAGTAATAGACCATAACGTAGTATTTTGAATTTTTAAAAAATTGCAAAAGTACAGGAAAAAAGTGGAAAATTCAGAGGCGTTTTTCTCAGAACATGACATGGGGAATGAAAAACATAATATAAAAATGGGCTATGCAGCTCCATTAAGGGCGCAGTTCACCTCAGTTTTCAACATATTATTTTATTTTTATATTTGTACCGGATAGTTTTTATCTTATTTTAGATGTAAATTGTGACTAAAATTTGCTCTTACGAAATTTTTTTATCTCTCATAGTTTTTGCGTAATGACTCGTAAACGGCAAAATTTGCATTTTACGGTTTGGTAACCGCCACTAAAACCAATTGACATACTAAACTGAAAAAAAATTACAGAGAATAACCATGTTGTACGCTACAACGTCTCCTACATAAAAACGAATAGAAAAGAAAATACAAGTAGCCTCGAGGAGTGCCCGTATTAAATGTGACCACAAGAATGTGTAGTGGCTGCCACCAGCTGCTCAACATGTGCACCATACACCCGTATGCAGGCTACGACATGTTGCATTATGGAGCGTTCCCACTGCATGCAAGGTAACTCCGCGTGAAACTGATTGGCGGCTTCGATAATCTCCTACTGCAACTGGGCACGTGTGTCTGGTCAAGGTTCACTCTACATCTTAAGACTCTTCAGGTAGCCCCACACGAACGAGTCCAACAAGAACACTTTGTCAACTGTGTGTGTGTCTCTTTCACCTTTCCTGTCGTCACAGCAGTGGAGGGCTTTCACTTGCTCATTATATTTGAGAGAAACAGCAGTCCGAAGTGTTTTTGACGACATCAGAGGAATTCAAACTAGCATTTACAGCACGTCTGCTGTTTTGAAAGTACCATTCCTTAATAATCTATAATGTATTATTATCTATAAACAGGCAAACTTATTGAGGGTACATGTATTAGTTTAGTCGAAAATGTTTTCTTAAAATATGCCGCAAAGCAGTAGGCAGTAGTTCTTTGTACCGCTCCCAAAAATGGTCATGGCCGAATTTTAACTCCGTAATTCTGAGAGATAGTATGCAGGTTCCATAGGAGGGAATATTTATGGTATTTATCAGTAGAAACTTAAAAATTTCGCGTTAATATTTAGTGGCAAAATAGATTACACTGTCCTGTATATCCCCCCCCCCCCGAGTTCAACATGTGATTTCATTGGCCATGAGCCTCTTTGTGATGTCAGTTACGCGTATGACTGTATACAGAAGGTTTGTGACTCTACCACCGAATTTTTAATTATTGGACAGATTTAGTTTCCGCGGCAGATGACATATTTGGCCAATGAGGGACGTCGAACAAGCGTACAGTAACTTGGGAGTCTAGCCTGCTGACAAAAAATAACGTGTATTTTCTGCACGTCTCTAGTAATCGGCTTCTACCCCATAGGGCCATAGATTATTACAAAAACCTTACTCGATATACACGATAGAGCTGAAATTACTCTACAGACGTTCGGAAACCTTGCGCGAGTACAGTTTACCTCCGCCGGACCGGAGTCTGTAAAATAGATCTCATTGCCTGTTCTACTCAGTCCTACCCTACTCGGAAGCAGGGTAGACAGCCGTTTGCAGACTGAAAATACACCAGAGAACGTAAAAAGTAAACAAATAATGGTTCCTGAATGTGTATACAAAAGAATATCTGTTGTGCTTACATGCTGAACAAAGAAGACGAGGTCAGAATATAGTACTTTTGTTGGAACGAAAAATCGGGAAGGATTTACAGTATTAAGTAGAAATGTCGCCAGAAGTACGTGAAGCCGTAAATATTTTTTAACATTTAAAATTTACAGAACTTACAATTTGGGGTCCCTTATTGCTATGAAAATTTTTGGTGGTTAACTGTCACAAGTTTGTATAGTATATATACATTACTAGTACGCAAATGTAATGCCATATACTTTTATTAGCTATGAACATATTCTGCACTATCCCAACATGGTCTAATAATACATGTCTGCCAGATCGGCGACTGAAGTATATCGATCTATCTTCATATTTTCCTGTATTTTTTTTAAATAGGCTGCCAAGATAGAACTCTTGGACTTACGGTACGTTCAAAGAAACCTGGTAAACATCTAAAGATAGAGTAAATTTGATCACGTGACCAATGCTACCGAACATATTCGACCTAACACGTTTCTATAAACACCACTTAACTTTGGAGCGTCTTACCACTGACTTTTATCTCAGCCACTGAACCATCACGGTGTCCACGGTGAGAAAATCTTCTCTGGATAGTTTCCAGTTTTAATTTAACATTTTAAAATAAATGTTTGACGATTTATATATTGTACAAAAGCTTGAGTGATATTAAAGTACTCCAGTACTCCAAATGTTCTATTACGTCGTTGAATTTCCTTTATACCTTCCGCAGTGAAGGTTCCATTAAAAAAAAAAAATTCCTTTTATCTTGAATTTCAATTTTACCAATTTTCCTCATTTCATTTTCTGCGCTTCTGTTACGTTAGAATTTATTACATAGAGCTACAATTCAATTTAACGCCAATTTCAATCTTTGCTTCGTCTCTGGTCTTCAGGTCTTACCAACTCTAGACTACATTCCAACCTTTCTACCTTTTATTTTCATCGTCCCTGTGTTTTCTACTGAAGATGTCTCTCTTCCTCTTTATGGGAGATGTTTTCGTTTCTACATTCAACGGTAGGTTGTTCACAGCAAAGGTAGCAATTGTTCAGGCCTTTCCGACAGGCATTAACCATAGTAAATAGATAGAAGGCGGAATATGTTCACAGCTAATAAAAGTATATGGCATTACATTTGCGTACAAGTAATACTGTACAAACTTGTGATAGTTAACCACCAAAAATTTTCGTAGCAATAAGGGGCCCCAAAGTGTAAGTTCTGTAAATTTTAAATGTTAAAAAAATTTTAAGATTTCAGGTACTTATGGAGACATTTCTGCTTAATACTGTAAATCTTTCCCGATTTCGTTCCAACAAAAGTACTATATTCTGACCTCGTCTTCTTTGTTCAACACTTAAGCACAACATATTTTCTTTTGTGTACACACTCAGGAACCATTATTTGTTTACTTTTTACGTTCTCTGGGGTATTTTTCGTCTGCAGACGGTTGTCTACCCTGCTTCGGAGTAGGATAGGTCTGAGTAGAACCGGCAATTAGATCGATTTTATAGACTCCTGTCAACAGTATTTTAAGACTTTGGTTGACACTGCAATTGCGGAATAAATAAGAGATTGATTTTAATTCCTCGCGTGGGGCTGAAAAGTATTACAGAACACATAGATACTTATCGTAAACACACATCCGGTGATAACAATTGGCCACCCACCCCCACGCCTGACAGTGCAGCCAAATGTTAAGTGGGGAACGTAATTTTTAATCGTCGAAATACAAGATTTTTACATGTGCAGGAAGTTCGCAATTTCCCATTTGATGCTTGGCTGCTTTGTCAGGGATGGGAGTGGTTGGTCAACAGTTAACATAGGACATGTGTCTACAATGGTTATTGTCATGTTATATTTTACTTTTCAATCCCGTGCGAAGAATTAAAAAAAATATATTTTTTTGCGATTGCAGCGCTATCGAACGACTTAGCTTATAAAAAAGGTGTTAAAGCAAACATACGCCCCTTTTTTTAGCATACAATCCAACTTTGAAATAAAAATGGGGATTCCTATTTACAATTTAAAACTAACCCCGCTCACTTTTTCCACTCTCAGAGAGTTTGAAAGAGGGTCTTACAGTTTTGTTCATTGGTTGGCCCCCTTCCCAGTGAACAGATTTTGTTTGGAAAGTTTTTGGAATCGATGCGACCATTTGACGTGAACCAGTCGTCCACGTATCTTGCTCAGACCGTTTGTCCTGCTACAATTCGCCCACTACCCTGGCATCAGGTACACCAGATGCGGATATGCTAATTATCGGCCGCACCGCTAATTAGTATATCTCCCGGGGCACCTCAGATATTAGCTAGGGTGAGTGAAAGTGCGCGAATGTGATACAGACAGGCGGAA